>JANIJG010024459.1:53498-73931 GCA_024611175.1 Megaceryle torquata
GAATCTACTTACCATTACAATTCAAGTAGTAAATTTTTTTTTTTTTTTTTTTTTTTAAATAGTGGGTTTCTAATGAGAAACAGCATGTAGCATTGTTAAGCTTGATTGGGCAAATTTAATTGGCTATAGTTAATGTATTTGTGCAAATGACAAATACTCAGCTTAAACAATGTTCTTAATCTTTCAGTAATTTAGAGTAATTTAACTAACCATGAAGTCTTTAACTTTTAATGGGCTGTATTTCAAGTAACCTTCTCTTTTTTCTCTTCATCTGTCTCTTAAACGTTGCCTGCTTCCGTTTCTGAAAACTGTAATCCCCAGCTTTCATTTCTTGAGTAGATATGGCTGTAGCCCTTTCTCATTCCCTGATAGATTGGGTTCCTTTCCCATATACCCTGCTATGAAGTACATCTTTTATAACTATCCAGTATTCTCTAGTTTAGAGTTTTTCCATTCTGGATTACAATCCTCCAGATGTAATTAGTTTCTCAGCACACCAGCAGTGCTTGCCCTGATATTTATCTCTGTCCTTTTCATGTTCATTAAGCTGCTGCATTCACATACCTCCTTCCACTGTAGGAGTCTGCAAGAACATCGTGATCAGAACAATTGAACCTTATACCATAGAGCTACATCAGTACAACAGATTTGATTGAAGACTATTTTAACATTTCTAATTATTGCTTTCCCACCAGGAACTTACCTTTTTCCTAAATTCATTCTGCTTCATTCCCAGTATGGCAGTCCTCAGTAGAGAGATGGCAATTCAGCAGGATACTCAACATTTAACTAGATGGCTACAAGCATCTACCAAACAACAATCCTCCTTGCTTGTTATTTCATGCTTCCATCCTAGCTGTTACAGCACAACTCAATACACGTCTACTCTGGCACCTCAATTCTAGTTATTATTTCCTCTCAAAAAATACCAATTACTTTTGTTCTGTTCATGTTTCTATTTTTATCTTACAGGCATGTGTTAATTCTCACTTAATGGTTAAAGGTGCCTAAATGCCTTCTGATGTCTGTAATTTCATTTTCTATTGTAATATATCAAATGAACACTTCAGTCAATCAACTTAAACCTCATATTGTTTGAAGTATGCAGTATGGATGCTAATGAACAAACAGATGTTTGAAAAAAGGGACCCTGCTTCAACTTATTCTATATCTTTCGGCCCTAATCACATCCTAATTGAAACCAAATTAAAACCTACAGACTTTTGCTTCATTGCTATTGAATGCTATGTCCATGCCTATGGCTTTTCAAAGTACAACTCTAGCATTTGCAACTAAACAAGACAAATTTGATTGCTGTAAGCGGCTGAAGGCTTCAGTTAGATAGATTTGTCCCCTGCCCTCAAAACAGAGCACAAGCATGACTTTGCTAAAAGGTAAAAGTCCTCTAAACTTCCAGTGTTAAAAAGACCACCATGTTGGGTTTTTTTCTTTTGCAATTAAATAAGGAATAAGCAGTACCAACATACATTTACTGATTAGTGTAGCACTCAGATTACTAGATGATCTGTCATTACTGATATATTTTCTGTGTTCCCATTATTTTATACCTGCTTCTTGAAAACCATGGGAAAAAATATGGTTTATGGTTCATCATGAAAAAAACAAAACAAAACAAAACAAAAACCAAACCAAGCATTAAATTTAGCTTATGCTGTCATATACACAGTTTATACTATAATATGCCCAGGACAGAAAACATTCCTATTCTCTCTTCTCACCTCTGTTTTATCTTGCAGTATATTTTTAAATGTACCTGTACATTAGAGACATACAATCCTATTATTTCTACAAGGTTTCATTAATATATGAAATAAAATTCCCAAATATTATGCTGGTCAGTCCTGTCCTTGTGTAAATGAGCAACCTTTTGAAGCAGCAGTGCATAAGTTTCTTTAAATGAGGTTGAAGAAGTCTCCTAACTGAAATATACAGTGTCATTATTGCTTCATTCTCTACAATAAACACCTCTAGCAAATTCTAGAGTTGTCTATAATAACTTTTGCTACAGACTTTTTTCCTTTTATGCCATAATAGACTGATACTACCAGCTTACAATATTGCCTATCATGCAAGTACAAAGCATTGCCTTTTGTACTGTGAATTTTATTCCATTTTTACCATATGAATTTTTTGCAAAATATTCCACTTCTCTATTAAGGATGCCTTCAAGCTTTGTCTCAGTTCATTTCATCACCATGATCTTAGTCATTTTGACAAATTCAATACACATATTTACTGAAGGTCCTATGACTGAACTTTGCAGAGCTTAGTTAACTCCCTCTGACATTTCTAACACTTTCCATTTTTTTTCTCATCAGTAAGGATTACCTATTTTGTATTTCTTCTACTAATTATTGCCTTTGTCTGCCCTGGACCTTTTTGATTTCTTTGATTTGCCTTCTTGCATCCTGGCAACTGCCCTATGCCTGCAATAACCATGTTCACTCCTTTGTTAGCACATCACAAAAATGGCTCAAAATAAATTTCCTTTCCTATGTGCAGCTTCATCACCTGATTTCTTACCCAGCATGGAAAAACAAGGGTTATTTGGTAAGATTTTGGTTTTTTAACCTTTACTTTTACTTTAGAAAGAATTGCAGACTTTTCTTTTGATAGTGGCACTCAGATTTATGTCAGAAGAATTTATGGTAGAAAAATATTTATTAATTATATTCTTTTCATACAGGACTTCACAAAAAAAAAGTACTTCATTAATGGTCTTTGATGCCTGTGAAGGAAAATCTCCATGCAACTCAGCAACATCAAGGCACTGTAAAAAACCAAATCCTCTAAGTGACCTACGTTTCCCAAGAGAAATAATGAACATCCAAAGAGTCCTTTTCAAATAGACCAAGAAACTGTTTTGTGTTTTGTTTAGAGAGTTAATAGGAACTCGATAGATCAATTTAAAACTTCTCATGTGGTTCACTATTTCAGTCTTTAAAAAGTATCCTGAGGAAAAAGACTTACTTTACATTCCTGCACGGTGTCATTGCATGGCCTATTGCCTGACACTTCAATGCTTTCCATAGTCCAAGGCTATATGAAGGTCACTGCCAGGCTATTCTTTCATTTGCTGCCTTCTTTATATCTTTATTTAAGCACTAACATACAAACCCTTATTTTAAGCTACAAAACCAGTTTAAAGCATGAAGCTGCTGTTTTTTAAAGAGCTGTTCATTCTGTCAATCCTTTACACTTCACAACTTGTCAAAAAGAAGTGATGCTTAGTCAGTCAAAGTATGTAAGTGTATATGTTAGTGTATAGTTTTGTATTCTGCATTTTCTTAACTGATACCAGTTGCTTTTCTGATAGCAAATAGTTGGCTATTATCAATCATATTTTCCTTATTTGAGCTTCCTGCTTAATCCTACACTGCAGCATGAGTTACTTCGACTGTTTCCACTAACTGAGTTTTGTGTACAACTGGTGTTTTTTATAATATCAGTTCTAGGTATCCCTTATACAAATAGTCCTTGCCCACATGATGTAGACACTTGTTCAGCAAACCAACCAGTATTCTGAACAGGTTACGTATTGAAGTGTCACATAGAAATCAAATGAGTAATTCTTGTTGAATAAGAATTGTCACATTTTCCTTAAAATAAAGAGAAAAATAGGAAAGATTCCCATAAAAGTTTATTTGGACCCAGAGAATTGGATACCATTTTAGAAGATCATGTTGTAGTTTGTAACCTCCTTTTCAGACTTTACTTTTCTATCCCTTTGTGGTCTCCAAGGTTAATGGAAAGTAGCCCGCCTGTGAGCAACAGATTCCCTGTTCTTGACAGCAAACATCATATCCAATACAGACTGGAAATACTTTGAAGTGGATATACCATAAGTCTATCAGGATTATATATTCAGCATTTTGTATGGAGGATGAATGTGGACCTACGTATTTCCAACAGAAAGCATGAAACAAAATAAGCAGTTTTTCCCCTATTGGTAGCACCTTTTCCATTTTTACTGAATTTCCAAACAATAAATGTCAGAGCTGACTGGATGGCCTTCATCTGACAGCCCTGCCACCTTTTCTGTAGGCTTCAACTCCTTCAGGCTCAGGACCCTGCAGGCTATATAGACTCTTCTTCACGCTTTCAGACCAGCAGAACTGTGGGTCTCAGGCCAGCAACCTTGTGCCACTGATAGCCACCCAGTAGTAAAGGGCTGACCTTCTCTTTCCTCCTGACATAGTTTGCAGGTGTAACTCCCTTCTTATAACCCTGGTTACTACACTAAGAAAACACCACTGATGTTCTCTGACAGGTTCCTCCACACTCCCTAGCATGTCATATTCATCTGTGTACTTAGTGTACAAATATTATAGTTTATGGGTTAAATATCCTCCTGTGTATCATGCAGCCTCTGTGTGTGATAAAACACCAAAGGTTTGCATTTCTACTTCTTTTGTCCTTCCCACTCCCCGGATGACCCTCCTATTCATTTTCACTTTTCTTGGTTTACAATGTGTCCTGGAAAACCTGTTCAGCTAGTTTTTCAGTTTCATGTACTCATTAACTTATCTGATACTAAGCCTGCTTTCCAGCAGCAGCATTCTGTCTGCTTGCTCACTAAACTTTGCAACAGGATCAATTACACTTGAATAAACTGGAGAACAACGGTGGAATATGTATTGTTTGGTGGTCTGGCACCTGACCATGACTTCTTTTTGCATCAATCTCCCTGCAGTCATGTATGCTTTCCTAGAACAATTAATTTAATATTGAAGTTGGAAGAAATTACTATATCTCTGCATAACATAGATCTGTAGTTTTTAATGGAGATCTTAATGTATCATCTTGAAACTTGCCTAATTTTCTCTTTTGCCCTAGCCAACAGCTTTCATGCCAAGCATTAAATTACAATAATTGTCATACTCTGGCACATGAACAATACAGGATCATTCCACCGGCAGCCTGGCTCCTTGCATTTTCCTTTTTTTGAGCATATTTCTAGTCAGGCCATGTTGTTATCCAAGCCAGAGGCTTGGCTGGGATGGACTTGGATCCATGTCATAGCACAGTGGTTCTGCCCAAGTGGCTAACAAGTGGCACAGAAGACTACAGCTAAACTTAGGATGCTCCTGCACAAAGGTGCTCCCATTGTGCCTGAAGCATGAACACAAGTGATGTGATGTCCTTTCTGAGCTTCTTTGCCTCTGGATTCTGGAAGTCATGTTTTCCCAGAAGCCTGGGCTAGCGCTTATACAAGAGGACCCTCAATTTAAATTCTCTCATCTCTTCCATTACAATTTGTCTAGATATGAACATTCCCAAAGACTATCAGCTACGTACCCCGATCAAGTAGTCAACCCTCATCAGTTTTCTTTGTACCTTTCTTACCACTCTCTAAGTCATGTTATAGAAGTTACTGTTCATCTGCAACAAAGTTTTTAACAAAGGATTTAGTTTCAGGTTTTCTTAATGGCATAAAATCTAGAAACGTACCTTTTTTTCCCTGTAGAGCTTTAAGGGCTGTCAGAGTTAGCAGCTTTTAGGTGTGCATTGCTCCAGGTACGTCATTTGCATGAGTTAAAATCTGTCAATTTAACTTTGACAAATATTCTTCTTTTGCCACCTGAAGTCTAAAATGTTTGCCCTCTCCTGCTCTATCCTGCTCTTTAAAATATGGTTAATTTGTTTCACTTTTGTGTTAGTTACATGCACAAAGCTCTTATTTTTAACCTTTCGCAGAAATTGCCTACAAAATAATCCCATTTAAGTTTCAGAGATCCATGGGGTTGGAGGGAAATGTATGTTAATCTTTCAGTTTAGCCTTTTTTACAGCATGATGACAAATTTTTCATGACATTTTGTTGGGCATTAAAGTATACAATTTTTCCCCCTATGCAGTGGCAGCATTCATTTTTTTTTTTCTCTCATTAAGTAACAGAAAGGTAAATAATATGGTTCTTTTATTACTTCTAGAGATGCAAGAATATAGAATAAAAATCTAGTTTTTCATGCCATTTGTGGGAGGGAAAGACTAATTTTTTTTCTGATATTTAGTTTGTGATGAAAATGTGATTTGTAATTGGAATATTCTCTCAAAGTATATTGCAAATATTTAGTTTTAAAATAAAAATCATCATGAACACAATGATTTCAAGTTTTAACTTGTTCAGACATGCTCTAATTAGAGAAGTTAACAAAGAAAACATGAGGTATGTTAGTGTTGCCAAAACAGGAACAGAAAGTTTTATTTACAAAATATCTGCTATTTTTTTATTGACCACTCATTACAGCACAGCATTAGATTTTTTAATAAGGTTTTAATATATACTGACGCATTTGGTTAATCTTTAATATAGTGCTGTGCTAACTAGACCACAATATGCCTAATATGTCATGTTAATTTCACAGGCTTTATCTCTGAAAAGATTTTTTTATCTTATCTGCATGTCCATACTGCTTCTACTTGCACACTATTTCTAAGTCCTACAAAAATGATGCCTCTTCTTCTATAAGCCAAAAATATCAGTACTTTCACATGCCACCATTGTTTTCCTGTTTTCTTTAAGATAAAAATCACTCAAAACAATGAAACTTAATTTAGGTATCTTGGCATTCAGTATTGCTCCATCTTTGGTACCCACATAATGACCCATTATATTTGTCATTATACTCTCTCTGACTATAGCTTCCTAGATCAGTCCCTAACCAGAAAGCTGCAATCAGCAACGGTCCTCCAGTTCTCAGCTGTGCAAGTTGTTCATCTCAAGGCGTGCCCTTCTGCCCAGCAGAACGATCCTCCACTATTGTGCTTCTGACCTCACTTATACAGACGTTTTGGTTTACAGTATCCTGTGCAAATTACTTTGATACATCAGTTATATTGTGCCACAAAGTGCTTCCTTTGGATTGCTTTTTAAACACACTGCCTGATGACTTACTTGTCCTTTTCTTGTACTGAAGTTTTTGGGCCACTAACCTGACACCCTTAGTGTGAAAACTAGTTTTTGACATTTTCTAGATAGATTCATATTCTTCCTCAAAAGAAAGAACATGTAATTATCTATTTTCCCAAGACAAAAGTAATAGTTACACTGTTAGGTGACCAACAAACAAACAAACAAACCAAACCAAAATAAAATAAAAATCCATCTATTTTTTTGGGACTTCCGAGAGGAAAAAAAAAACCATCAAAAAAAACCTGTAACAGTTGTCTCTAAGCTTATATATAAAGAGGGAGTACTAGACTTACTAGCATTTGCTTTTCCTCACAGTGGTATTATCTATTTACAGCCAGTCATTTTTCCTTTTTCAAAGTTGCTGGTATGGTAGCTATCATAATGAGAAGAGTCACTCTTCTCTTGAAGCCCTTGGTTTAGGTTTTTACTGGCTCAAGTACTTGCCTCAAAATGTATTCCTCATATTTATCTTGCTTTACTACTAACAAATGCTAGTGCACTGTATCTGAGTTTTCAGCTCTCAAGGACAAGTTGTCATTTAAGGGCTGGTGAATCCTTTGCATGCTTCTTTGTGCCAGCCCTAGAAAGGCCTGTGAGCAAAGGAAAGCTCAACTGCTACCTAACCAATGATCCTTTAAGTTATAGCAAAAGTGACTTTCATCACATCCAGGAGGAGAGTTGTAACTCGTAATAATTTAGCAAGGCTTGAATTTTAATCTGAATATATGAAAGTAATTCAAGGCTCTGTTTTATATTAAGAAGCAGTGTAATGTTCGGTTTTCTATGCTTGTTTTATTGTGTGGATTTGAACAGATCTTAGGCAGCCACTATCTCTGTTCCCTTTGTGCCTCAGGGTTTATTAATCGTGAACAATGGGTCACTGTCTCTGAGAATGAAGAGAGGCTAATGCTTCCTAAGTACATTATTGCCTATTCATTTGCCCTTAAAATTGTTTGGCTGAATTTCATCTGTTCTTCCATCTGTGAAATCATCATTTAGCTGAATGGTGATTATGCAGAGTTGCTTTTCAATTCTTCATTACTGTTTAATAGCTGTGCTGTCTTTAAAAGATTGCCTTATTTATACTATAGCTCAAATACTTGAATCAACTGTGGCTTCTTTTTATGATGAACCCTCTCCTTTTCCCATCACTGAGTTGCACTGGTGGGATCTCTAGAGTAGCTCTAGTACTAGAAAGCCCTGGAGGTTTGTTTTTTCTCCCTGTATTCAGACCTGAAATGAGCAAGTTTAAGCTTCTCTCTCCACACCAAAACCATAAGTGATTCTGAGCTAGGGTTGAGCAGAGTTGTAAGTGACAATTATATTTTACATAATTTCTGTGTAATTTATCCATCATCCCATTTCTTCTTATTCACGGTGACCTTCTCTGGCCATAGAAAACCTTAGATAAAATTAAATGAACATGAACTATCTAGTACTGTGTTTTAATGCTTGCAGAAGTACCAAGACCACACTGTGAAGTTTATTTCTTTACTAGCTATATTAAAACCTCATCTGCACAGAATATTTTATTATGTTCATACTTGGGATGTATCGTCATATGACCACACTTTTGTCTTCTGTTGAAGCTAGTTTAAATTTGCAGTATCTTTTGTTGCTGAAGCTAGCCTTTTGGCAAAGAATTACATTCCTCTATTGCGAAAACTGATCTATCTTGCAGCTGATTTTCTAGAAAGAATAAAATTTAAAAAACCTAGTGAAGGCTTTATTGCAGTGCTAGTCCTAGCACAGGCAGTGTCAGCTTATTAAACTGTTAACCATGACAAGCCTGTAACAGGTATATTGCACTCCTAAACCACAGGCCAACCTGAGCCAACAATCCCTCCCTTATATTTTATAATCGCTTGTCTCATGGCTCATTTCCATCAGTAGCTTCAGGGAACCCTTTTGTATGGACAAAGATGAGTACTGTCTTCTAAAGCTCTTTGACCACTGTCAGGCAGATCTCTCTTCTGCAGATACATGCTGTTCATAATTACCAAGAACTCAGAAAGCAAAATATCTGAAGTTGTATATATTTTACATTTTACCTCATCATAACTTACTCCCACAGTTGAAAAGCATGTTAAGAAAGCAATTGCTTTCAATGTCTTTCAAACAAATGAACCACAGTCCTCAACTGTGGAAAAAAAAATCAAAACAAAACAAAAACATCTCCATTCTGGTAGGAAGAAAGAGTCACTTTGTTCCCTGCCACAGGCTTTTCTACCCAAATGGAATTTACGCAGCACAAACAAAATCTGATTGCAGAAAAGTTAGGCACATCTTATGCTGCATTGGTAGATGCCTTGTGTCAGGCTTATCACTCACCTAAGATCCTGCTCTGGGAACAGGCTCTGGTGCCTGCATTTCACAGTGAAATAACCATAGAGCTGGCAGAGCTTGGTATATATATGACCACAGTCCCTCTGTCCCCCCCTTCTGCTGTTTCAGGAGATCATTAGGGGTTTTCTTCAAGAAGATATAAACACAGGCATTAACTTAACTGTGGTCTTGCTCTAAGTGGGTATAATCTTAGAATAATTTAAAGAAAAATATTCTTAAACTTCAGAGTTTTAAGATTATTAAGCTTTTGTTAGAGAATAATTAGACCTTCTCCTTCAGATCACTGGTAAACTACCCCAAAATAATTTTAGGATGTTCTATTAATGCAGATATTAATAAAACAGCCCTTAGCTAAGCTATATTTTGGAAGTTGGCCTTGAATTTCAATCATGTCAATGGTCAACTACACTTGAAAATATTTACATATATATTATATGACAAACCTGAAAAGGGAAATTTATTTACTTCTTTTTTTTTTTTTCTTTCCCTCTTTCTTTCCACAGTCCATTGTAGGCCTGTGCCAAGTTCTTTCTTGTTTAAATGCAAACAGCCATATTGATTGGAATGATGCCTGACTACTGATGAGACAGAATTGATTTTAGGGAGATTATTAAGGCATATGACACACTTACTAATGAAAGTTCATTTGTGTTGCTTACTGATCATACTCCTAGGATGCATACAGATAAATATGCCCTGTAGCTCGTACTGTTGTACAAGCTTATACTTCCTTGAGCACAAACATTACGAGGCTGACCTCCATTTGGCCCTGACCCAGTCAGGGCTGTAAGAAATCTGTCTTGGCAACTCAATAGCAAGAGGATAAACAGGTTAAGTATACATTTTATCTTGATCAGCTGCTAGGAAATTTAACATCCAGTTTTCCTTTATGGAATCAAAACTTCTGCCTATAAAGAGGGCAAGGAAAAGCTGAATGTAATAAAGGCTGCATATCTATTACTCAGTCACCATAAGAGTCAGTCAACACCAGTGAGACCATAGGAGTCCTCTTCATATTTCTAGTGATAACTGGGTGTAATCAAAGTGTAATCTTAGTTGTTTACTCTGCAACACATCCTTCCCTTACCACCAATAAATGAAATGATAAAGCTTCTCTTGGTGATATAGCTATTCTTCACAGTTACACTTACATTGAAGTTCAAGTTTCCTTTAATTAGCAGGCAAAGGCCCATGTCTTTTATTAAGGTTTGTTCCCTTAATAAAAGCAGTGGCACTATGAACAGGGATACAAGTTCAGTTTTGTTTCTCCATTCAGCTTACCTTCATCTTTACTATTCTTGACTAACGTGCATTTCTGTTAACTACACTTTAATGAAACCTAGCTATCAACTTTATGTATGCTACAGATCAACAATGTGAACTGAAAGTGACCATTAAAGATGTACTTATAAACATAATTTTCTTTGAATCAGATATCACCGAGCCAGTTGGTAGCTTATTGCATATAACCAGTCTTGTGAAAAGCATGCAAGTAACAGTTCAGCTCCCACCACTGATAAGCTTCTCATATGCATTGAAAGAAGGAATGGGGACTTCAAGGAGCATTTTAGGAAGAGGTGTTTATTAATAGTGAATATATAGTGAATAGTCTTTTGTTCTGGGCTCCAAGAATTGTTACAAAGTGTATTCTTTCTGCAGTTTGTTTCATATTATAGATCAGCAGAAATAAAGTGATTGATAAGCTAATAATCTAGTGAGCTTTTTCTTCCAACCACTGAGAATCAGCCTCTCTTCAGCTATCAAAACAAGTTTACCAGGGCTCCTTCTCCTTATTAAATAGACATGAAATGTTTTATCCTTCTGATATCATGCTTAAGAGTGCAGCAGGTTGGAGAACACCTGGTTACCCATGTTGTTTCAGAAAGGGCTTGGCAGGCTGTGGTTACCTGCTCTTTGCACATGCTTTCCTGTCAATTTTTGTCAGTTTATCTGCAGTGCTGTCATCTGTTATCCCACAGGTGAATCAAAGGGATGCATCTATTGACATGGACATGGCTTCAACAGTCTTCCAGGTGAGCAGCACAAATAGCCATATCCTAATGCCCAGTACCCTCTGTACCTGCCTGACCACTTTGTCTCTTGATTTTCTCTCTTTTGGGGTTTGTTCCTTTTTAGGTCTCCTATCACGCACTAGCAAGAATTTTAAAGTACTTATCTCTCAGGCTTTGGACAAAATTAATCTTTTCCATGTAAGAAAGGAACTGTTATTTCAGAGTTACCAAGATAGCCAAGGACTGGAAAAATATCTGGTTTGTAAAAGTCACGTGTAAGATGTAACACTGTGGAAGCATTGTGGTACAGATTAGGGAATTTTAAAGATATAGTGTTACCAGAAGGGTGGAAGGGAATCTATTATTAAGAATTCTTCTTCTCTAGGATTTGTTAATCTGGAATAATAATCAAGCAATCAATCTCTATTATTGAATATTTATATATTATCATAAATCTATAGTATGTTTTACGCGTAGGAGGCCTAAGAAAGCCAGAGAGTTTCAAGTAAAAATCTCTAGTGTTCAGTTAAATGTCATCCATTACTTCAAGTAAGGTAGTCAACTTTCAAATAAAACTAGCATTTTATCAAGAATAATATTGCAATATTTATTTTGTGTCATTACGTGCTAAAGTATTAAAGTTTGAGGTGCTGTATCAGCACTTTAAAAAAACTTCCTGTTTCTCTTGGAAACTCATTTTTTGTTCTTATCTCCTCACCTCTGCACAAAATGTACAACTAACTCTGTAGGTTTGGCTCAGTACCTCTCTAGCCTTTTAATGGGATGGTGGGTTATGATGCCAGAAGTTCAAGTAGAATGTACAAAGTTGCATTTTACAGTGAAAATGGGTATAATTTTCCCTTTAGCCAAATGAAGCTGTAATACTAGCAAAGTATTTGTACAGCCACTGCCAGCATGTGTGAGTTATCAGATGAACTCAAGCTGTAAGCTCATTCATGAGGAACTGCATGAAGACTTTAGGAAGCTGATAGGACTGGAGTTGCAATGTTCTTTCTGTTATCTCAGCAAAGTTCCGAGGAACACTAGATAAGTCTAAACATCAGACTCACATTAAGCATCTAATCCCTTATCCCAAAAGAACAACTGCCTGGTTTTATGTTTTATTAACATTTGCTTACATGCAGCGATAAAAATTAACAAATAAACTATTTCTTCTTTTTATAATATTTTCACTTAATTCTGTATAATGTTCAGTATAATTACTTATAATGTTGATATATGAATAAGAATCTTTGACTTGCACATCAAGCAAAAGTAAAAATGAAAGAAAAGCATTTACCACAAGAGGAAAATAAATCAACATCTTGTCATTAGAGAGGCCTGCCACCATAGTCTATCTTTGTAAAATTTACAAGGATGAAATATTAAGGTTTTGGTGGGCAGGTTACCAAACCTAATGCATCTAATTTTTTCTGGAGTAAGAATAATAAGAAAAGTAAATGTGCAATCTTAAATCTTAATCTCTAGGGGGGAAAAAAATAAAATTAAAAAAAAAAAAGTAAATCCTGACAGAAATAAAACAATCCTATCCCAAATCTCTTCACCACAGCATTAGTTTCAACACTGAGGCTTTAAAACTTCTAGAAAAGGGGAAAAAATAAAACAAGTTATTTTTATTAGTTTTAAGGAAAAGAACAAGAAGTCATCAGTGTATTTCTGCCCTGTTATATACAAACAACCTTTTTGTACCTGTCGTCACTGAAAAAGAGGTTTATTTTTGTGTCTGATTTTTAGTGATACAGGTACAGCTTCCCAGAGTGCATCCTGGGACCCACTTTGTAACTCTAATATCAGCTAACTTCTAATGAGAATTAGGCAATATTTTCAGAATTAAACATGCATATATGCTTTTGCTTTCTGATTCCAGTGCAGGATAACATTTTTTCATTTTTTTAACTTCTACGTTTGAGCAATTGGGTCTCTCACAAGAAGCTTTGTTGTTCTTACAGGAAAATTTTCAGGGCATAAGAAAATGTTTTAAACATATTAGATGGAAATCAGTTATAATGTCTTTGTGACAGTCTTTCAAATATGCACAAACACACTCACAAACACATGCTTAACTTGGGAAAAAAATCTACTTATGTTTCTGATTTTGGTAACTTTACTGTCAGTTTGAAGGCTGTATTTCCCAAACTAGCACATACCTTCCAAACAAATTTGGTTACATAGAACATAGGTTCTCATCACAAATTTTCAAAATATTTACATCTTGGAGGCCAAACTATGGAGCCAACTAATTCACCTCCAGTTTATATTACATGATTGTATAACTAATAAATGAAACTGGAAAACCGAATTGCATTCCTTATTAATTCAGCAATTAAAAAAAAATTTGCAAATATAGCAACTTCTTTGCCAGTAATTTATATTTTAGTTGATCTGCTTTTCTAGGGAAAGCAGTGTTTTCATTTCTGCTGTCTCCATCAGCCACCTCAAAACTGTCAGTCATTCATCTTGGCTGGGTACCCCATATAGGGTGCCATACTGCAGCACTTCCGGGAGCATCCCAGTACAGTAGCCCAGTGTTTTTAAAATGAAATCCAGTTTTCTCATCCACGCTCTTGTCTGAATACACAAGTTGTCCCAGCTCTTTCATGGTGCTAGGAGAAGAATGAAGGAGATTCCTATCAAAGGTTTCACCAGTTTGGCATCCTACCGCAGGCTGGAGCTGGAAATAACAGGCCAGAGTGTGGATAACTTTGGCAGCTGCCACTGTCAGTGCTGCTGGTATTTTTCCCCTGTCATGCTGGAAAAATTTGCACTCGCTCTCTTGCACTGTGTAGAGATCCAGTGTGAGTGGTGAGAATTTACAGACTCCCGTTTTCAGATTTCTGTTGGAATTAATCTCAATGAGGAGGAATATTATTCAACTCCACTCTGAACTCTCTGGAAGTTTTCATCTACGCATATCATATCATGCTCATTGTCTGAATACACACCATGTAGAAATCTCCCTGTCAGGTTAACAACCATGCTTTAATGTCCCAGATTAACAATGTGAAAAGCAAATTTTATACATTATCCTTCACAAATTAGCAGAAGCAGAGCTCCCCAAATATACAAAACCTACACAGATCAATTTAGCAACACAAATCAGAAAAAAAGTGGTAATGTTATTTATGGTGTCATCATGTCTATTTTGAAAAGATACTGACGTATTAAATGGGTCTGTCAGAATGCATTGCCCAGTGAAAATCTCATGTAATTGAATATCTGTATTTGGACTGGAGGTCTGTTTGCTCTTATCAGGACTGATTTATCATTTTACATCAGAGGTCTCCAGTACTCTTGGAATATGTGTTGTCTTTTATTATATGGTATCTCACAAAACTGAAGATAAGAAAAGTATCTTACTACTGTACATCACCAGTGATCCATCTGCAGCAAGAGTGTGGCAAAATTACTCAACAAATCTGTTCTACGTAGACTTGATTTGAAATTTTGTTTAATGAAAAGAAAATCCAAACAACATGTAGAACAGGAAAATGCTTAACACATTTGTCAGTACCATATCCTGCCACTGAGTGATGAGGTGTATGACAAAGCATGTTACTCTTATCTCAAGGGGATAAAGGTAAGAATTGCTCATAGGATTACTTACAAGCTCTAGGAAGAGGTAGAGTTTTTTTCTGGGGGAACATGAAAAGAAAATGTCTGTGCTGGCAGAACCTCCTTGATGTGATCCCCAGAACGAGTGTGAATCTTTATGATCTTCTGGACTTTTTCTGTCTTCCCATTTATGAATATTTACAGTCACTTTATTCAGTGATGACTGTGAGAACACTGGAAAGCCTAACATCACCAGCTTGAAAGCCCTTCAAGTATGCACAGGTTGAAACATCAAGGAGACCAAAGAACTGATAAAGGATGGAAAGAAAACTTTCTAACAATTCTTTACTTTCTAACAGAAAGTAAAAATTAAGCTGAAAAAACAGCAACAACTTCCTAGTCTTTCAGCTAAGTGCAGTTGTGAAATAGATAGCCAAGGGAAACAATGGCAACTCCATCGACTAGAAAAACCTAAAAACAAACAGAAGAGAACATGAGTGAATTAAATACATTATATGATTTGGTTCATAACCTACATGAATATCTTCTACAGTACTTCAGGTCAGGCTAGGTCTACATGCAGAAATTTCTGCTGATACTTTCAAGTCCATGTGGAAACCAGACATCTTCTGGTAGATGTTATGATGCCAGTAAAGCCATTACTGTGGGCAGTTTTTCCAAAATAAGATATTTATATAATTCAGGGAGCTACCAGAGAAATTTGGCCAACAGTAAGCATCTCCTATCTGACTGATCTGGTCTACATGAGAGGCTCTGTCGGTGGAGCTAGATGACCATCTGTAGACAAGGAATCAGTAGTCAGCCCTTCGGCATAGCTGAGCTCACAGGCAGTAATGCTGATCCATAAATAAAACTCCTAAGACTATAGATTGACTTACCAGCATGGTAGAGTTATTTGTGCTCTAAGTTTCACTTTATTTGTTAGCACAGTGAAAAAAGTATGCCTTGTTTCATACAGTCCTGTACTTCATCACAACTACAGCTTTGGTTTTGTACATGAACAAATGCCAAAACCTGGAATTTTAATGTAATCATTTCTATCTAGCTGTGATTCTAGCAAGACTGGTAAATGTGTACACATTTTACACATAAGCAGTGAAACACTGGTGTGAGCTTATCAACACAGTGATGAATTTATAATCTAAAGCCAAGCTACGGTGTACTAGTATAACAGGAGTTCATAATTCTATCTGCAGGCTAAGGAATGTCAGTATGCTGCTTCATAAAATAATGAATGTTTGTAGTAATAATTTCATGGGTTGACTGTAATTTAATAGCTTTTATTTCCAATATAAGTTCATGAAGGATATCAGTGGTAAACAGGTTCTTCTGAAATATGTTCTGTCAGAAACGCTATTAAGCTGTTGTCGGTATGTTTGTTGCAGTTTTTACATGCTGTTACTGTTTATGTGATGATACGGTTTCATAAAACTTTATGCACCAATTAAAAGCTGGACACTTGCAATGGCTTTATTGAATATTCTTATTGATCAGTTAGGAGCTGACATGACTCTGTTTTGCATCTGGTTAATGCTTGGCCAATACACATTACTTCTGAGTGGCTTGTGATGTATGCAGTGTGAATATATAGACACTTTTCATTCTTTCCCTCCATCTGCCTGTGTGAATTTGTGGTGTCAGAAGGCATCACTTTCACTACCCAAGGGATTCATTTCCTTGGTATTCAACAGGGACAAAGTGAGCAACAGCATCCTACACACAGCCCTGCCAATGTGCTCTGCCCTGACCCGCCTCTAGGGCAGAGCGGGTAATGCATTCCCTCTGCTGTTGCCTCTTTACAAGAGCACGGAGAAGAGTGAAAATCAGTGCTATTAGCACTCTTACACCAAGAAATGGACCTCACATCTTTTACTTGTAATTTGAACTAGTGACCTAAAGGTAAAGACTTTGTATGCTTTTATTGAGCCTTCGACATATCTGGGTTGAGCATTTAAAATACATACTTTATTTATATACAGTATGTCCAGGACACAGCGAATTCATTGATATATTCGTGGATTTTTTTTCTTAAGTAACAAAGCTAGCCACAGCAGTTCTCATTACCCATTGCCACTCCCTCCCTACATCCCACACTCTCTACTGCGTGTCAACAACTGTTTGTGCCATGAACCAGGTTTAAAAATGGAGTGCCATAAAAAATTATACAAGAGAACAAAGCGAGAGCTACATAAACTGATGCCAAAAGAAAAATATGTTCTACCATGTTCTGTGTTCGTCCTCTACTAGGTCTGATGAAGTTGGCCCTAAGTATTTATAAATTAACTCTACTGGATAGTACAGGAATTATTTTTACATTCCAAAGTTTGAGGGATAAATCTATATAATGAAGTATCAAATCATTCTGCATCTGCCATAAACTTATCCTCTGTATACAAACAATAATAAAACCCAAACAAGCTATTAAATTGGCAGTGAGTAGGATGCAGTAATGTACAACAGCAGTAGACCAACCAGAGTTCTGGCTCAAGTCTGTGCCCATCATTTACAAGCACTTTTCCTTTAACTTTTCCTTTAACACGCAAGTAAAGAAAAAAAATCACCTCTCACTCTTAAGAAGCTCTGAGCTCTGGATCATCAAAGAGATGAAAGGAGTTATATAAGGAGTTATATAAGTTCAAATTACTGTGCTTACTCATATTAAGAAAGCGTCAGTTTTTCATTAAATATTTTGCTTTGTTCAGAAGAATGAGATTCATATCTTGATGTAACAAACCTTATCCAGCCCACTCAAATGACCAGAATGTGTGATTCATTCACTGTGTATAAAAGCATTAAGCTTTGCAATAACTTTGTCTGTGCCCCATAGTGAGATGGGCTATGATCTCAAAGCCTGGAAGGCTATGACATGATTCAAGTTTGGATGGAAGATCTTTATGAATGCACATTATATAGTCTTTTTGCTTCAGGAGGTGTCACATTTCTTTGAGTTAGTATTGAATTAAGATCTTAACTTGCCATTAGGAAGCAGTGTGCTTTTAGAGGTGTCTTTTACCCAGTAATAAAGTAATACCAGGAACCCAGACTCTCTTTTCCTCAGTAATTAATACCAAGAACCCACCCTCATGGATAGATATCATTTACTATGGTGGTATTTTATCAGGTATACATGCAGGACTCATAACCCTCACTAGCTGCAAAGCAACATCATGCACTTGTTTTCTTTTAGAGAAATGCCAAATGTTACAAGGTCTTATCTTAACTACTTTATCTTATCTTAATCCCCTTGGAAAAAAATCCTTTTTCTACACCTCCTAGCTGTAGGACTAGCCAGCCAGCTAATTCTCACACTGTGTGCCTGGCCATCCTGTTGCTCTATGTTTCAGAGGTTAATATCTCTTCTCTCTTGTTCTATTCCGTTTTTATTGCTGTCTCTCATCTCTGTTCCTATCAGCAAACCTTAGATTTGTTCCTCCCTAATCCACTTTGGTGTAACAGTATCCACTAACTGACTCACCAGTTAGCAGCCACCATCAAATAAGGTTCTGTTTTCAGGGTAGCTGTTTCTACCTGTCTGAAGTAGGATTATCTGTAGGGCCAGTCCAGAATAATTTATGGACTGCGCATGCCAAGTAGTTGCATGTTGCCTAACATACATATTCTAATTACTATTCAGCATCCTCTAATATGAAGAATAGTAATGGTACCAACAGTAAAAATGAGCTGTACTTACTAGAATGGGCACAAGAGGTTGAAAAATTGCGAGCTCCTCCACACCAGTTACAAAGTGCTAATGACAGAACAGCAAGAAGGGGAAAATTAGTCTCAGCTTGCTTGAGGTAGGTGTGAACCTACTTTGTTACCTGCCCCAGCCAGATACTAATCTTGACCCTAGTGCCTCAGAACAGCCTCAGAGCTACTAACATAAGCTGCTCACGGCTGAAAGAAGTGAATCCACCCTCACTGGCAACTTCCTGCTAACTTAAGATGTACCCAGTGGGATGGCAGCAGAAAAACCATCTAGAAGCAGAGTGGTTCCTCTGGATCACCTGGAAATCCAGCAGTGGAAGGAGATGCACTGAGGGGACAGACACGCCATACAGGGGAGTCACAAGTAGGAGGTTGTAAAGCAGTCTGTATCTGGTCTATAAACCTCTAATGCAACAAGTGATTCAGAAAAAAAATGTCATATAAATGATATCTAGTGTCAGGTTTCATATAGTGGTACTTATTTCCCATTTTTCTGTAAAAGGTAGTCCATTGCTCAGTGTGCTAATAAGAGCAATTGATGTTTACTTGTCATTTCCAGTGACTTGCTTTTGGCTTCTGAAAGCACAGCCTGTACCATGAGTTCTAGGAAGTATATATATATTACCGAAGACTTCCCTATAGAAAGCTTGTTTATTGAAGCAAAGGACGATTAGCTGCTTAGCACTAGCTGTGCAAATTGTTGAGCTTTTTAGTTCTTTCATACCACACTCAAGAGAGATCTAAAATCCAACTTTACAAAGGCCAAACACCCCCAAAATGTTCAGTGTCTGTTAAACCAGTGATAATGATGTAACCTTCTCTGGATCCACTGGTGAGGCTTTTGCAAAAACATCAGAAAGATGGCACTCTTCACTTTTCCTTCCTTTGCTTGTGAAGTATATATATGCTTGTGCTTAGATGAAAATTAACAAAAACGCCCATGAACGGATTTGCTAAAATTTGCGTGACTGTACGTCTTACTTCTGAGGTTGGAGAGGGGATTTATACTTGAGCTTTGAACCCAAGTGTGGGAAAGTACATTCTGAGGTGTCAGTATGGTGTCACAAAGTATTTTGAACATGAATTACATCAGCGGTCAATGTAAACAGATCTTTAAAAAGCATAAATGGAGATAAACATATAAGGGAATATTGCTATGCAGCTTAGCTGAATGGAGAATCAAGTCTGGATTTATAAATGAAGTTCTGTACCATTTGCAATCTGAAGGGGATTCTGAACTGAATCCACATCTGAAAGAAGGCTTTACCTTGTCCTTCCCCATGTCTGCTTTTGTGTCTGAAATTTTGTGAAATCAACTGTGAAAGTAGATCTCAGTATCAGTGAGCTCAAGGTTATGTCCTGAATTGCTTTCAGACTTGGACTTCTTACCCCAGAACAGCAGAGCTACGAATGTTGACTCCATGTGCCAGAAATACCACCAGGGTTGCGAGCAAAGTGGGATTACTTCTATCAGCCATGAGGCTTATTTATAGCAGTTTAAACTGATCGTGAAATTACATAATTTTTTCAAAATTTAGTCTTCGGTAGCTGTAAAGTGAAATAATTATATTGCATGAGTCAGGTAAATGGTTTGGTAATAATCTAAACAGCTGAGATTTGGATTAAGACTTTAAATTTTGTTAAGAAATTAAGTTTCGGTTCAGCAGGGCAAAACAGGTATGAGTGAAAAGAAAGAGACAGGGATCTACTTGAGAGAGTCCAACGGAGGGCTACAAGGACGATGAAGGGACTGGAACACAGGCTTTAGGAGGAAAGGCTGAGACACCTGGGGCTCTTTAGTCTGGAGAAGAGAAGACTGAGAGGGGATTTGATAAATG
>JANIJG010024462.1:0-13780 GCA_024611175.1 Megaceryle torquata
CCTTCTGAGGTCTGGCTATCTCCTGGTGAGCTCTGGAGGAGGGGAAAAAGTGAAGAATGTGGTCAGTCTCCTGGGAGACCCTGTGGAGTGGTGCCTAGGAGCTCTGACTTCATGTCTTACCAAGACATGAACAGAAGGTCTTGGACCACTTAGTCTAAAGAATGTAATAAAACCCAGGATGGTGTGGTTATTCCACTGCCTTAAAAAACCACACACACAAAAAAACCCCAAAACAAACAAACAAACAAACAAAAAAACAAACAAAAAAAAAAAACCACAAAAAAAAACCCCAAAACAAAACACCACACACACACACAAAAAAACCCCCAAAAAACACAAACAAAAAAAACCCACCAACCAAAAAACCCAGAAATGCCCGAAACACAAGAAACAATGAACAAAACCACCCCCAACACTCAACCAGAGACACCTGTTAAGTTCTTGTCTTTAAAGTGTTCTTGTATGGTCACTGGAAAGAGAGAAGCATGTAAAAGGCAGATGTCAGAGGCCTCTTGTTTCTAACTTCAACCGTTCAGGATCATTAAAGTGATAATTACACCAATGGGCTCAGAATTCCTGGAGGAAGGAGGGATCTGAGAGCGATGAACTGCATTACAAACACTTCTGGTCAGAAAACTTTCTTCTGTGTTAATGTGATCATTCTTCATAGTTATGAACACAAATTAGGAGATTTATATAGTGGAAGTGTTTGAGAGGCTGTTTATCCTGTCAGCATCTCCAGGACATGCTCATCTCCTTTCTCCTTGAAGCCGTTTCTTATGTCATGTTTACCATTCCTCTCAAAGAAGGCAAGAAAAGTATCACTGGTCGTATTTGGCTTTTTTAATGCCATCTGTATTGCTTTCCCTCTCTTCTTGCTGCAAGAATGACAGGTCAGAAACCCTCTGGTGCTTGCAGGCTACTTTGAAGTGATATGCTGGTGTAGATGGAGTAGTGGTGTAGTCTGTGACTAGGCTGTGGGCCTTGGAAAGGGCTTTCAGCTTCGTCCACTGGACAAAGCTACTGAAAGAACATGCATCCTGCCTCCAGACTGCTGCCCCCGGGACAGCTCTGCCTGAATGGTGTGTGGAGAAGATTAAAAAAGTTGGGAGTTCTGCATGCTGACGTTTGTGCTGACTGATGAATACTTGGAATTTATTGGTTGCAAAGAATTGTTAGGATACAGCACAGTCTGTCCTCAGCCTGTCTGGAGTGTGGGTGCAGCTATGAGAGAAGAGGTCAAACACTTCAGGGACAAAAGGCTCCAGTTATTTGTGGGACACAGTTTGTCAAAGTGCAACTGTCCTGTCCCTGTTGAAACTCCTACCTGTCCTGTGGGACAGGCAGGTCCTGTCTTGCCTTGTTTTAATCTAAATTACAAGTTTGAAGGCTTTCATGGTCTGTTTTCATGGAGTCAGTCTCTTCTCCTCTGACAGTTTCCTGGACAGCTCTGAAACTCAAAGTAGGTTCTACAGATGCTGCCAATACAAGTGAAAATCACACTCCTGGGCCTGGGGCTAAGGGGGGGAAGTTCAAAACTGGTTATTGGTCATCAGAGGTGTTTGGTGTTACTGCCCTAACTACTGTGCCATGATTCCACCTTGGTTTTTTTTTTCCTCTCCAGAAATGAGGCGGAAGTTTGATGCCGGAGAGGACCCACTGGATGCAGAGAGTCAGCAGGGTGGGGGCAACCCTTTCCACAGGAACTGGAACACATGGCAAGGCTTCAACCCCTTTGGTTCTGGAGGAGGACCGTTTACATTCAAATTTCACTTCAGTTAGAGCCAAGACTGTTTCTGGTGGCTGCTGCTGTTTTTTACTTAATTCGTTGAAAAATAAAAAGTCTCTCGGTTCAAGACCCAAAATGTTAATTTCTAATGTTGTCCTTAACACAGAGTCTTACTGCTCTAGAAGAAAGCTCCTCCTCTCTCTTAGTATTCAGAGGGTTTGCTTTGTGGTGAACTTGACAAGCTCATACTGGTTGGAAGGGTTTGTTACTGACTGTATCTGTGTGGATGTGCAGGACGTTTATTCCTGTGGATGGAAAAAAACAGTAAGGCTACTTTAGGACAACCTTAAACATAAATTTAAGACTCAAGTATATGCTTAAAGGTAAAAATGCATGTAAATATTTTTCTGAATTGGGGCCTAATAAACAGGGAAAGGGTAGTTACAGTAGCCTCTACGTTAACAAATCGTTAGTCGTCGTGCTCAGCCAACGATCCATCTCTCAGTATTGTGGAAAGGAAGCCCCAGTGCCCACCCACTGCGTTACTGGTGTCAGGGTTGGGTGGAGAAGGCTGCGTGCTGACCAAGTCTCAACCGTTGCTCTGAAAGAGGATTGCTTGTATCCCAGTGTATTTGAAAATGTCTCCTTGCTTTATTCCTTAACTCGAAGTGAACTGGGATGACTTCCGTGGCGGGAATTGTCAGCTATGAAAGTAAAAAAGAAAAAAAATATACCTGATGTTTTTCAAAAGACTTTTTTTGCTGAATGTGATTTGGGACGGTTAAGTATCATTTTCAAGTAGTATGCACTCCAACAAAATATCTGCTTGAGATTTGAGCAAAAAATTTGATGTGATGTTTCCCCAACTCTGCAGCCATTTACTTCCTGGACATAAAAGATGAGCGGGCACAGATGAGGTGAGTGGACTGTAGGATTATGGTTTTAACTTAAACCTTGCCCTGTAATACAGCTTCCTCCTGTCTGCTGGGTGATGCCAAGGGAGTTAATACCATGTGAAATTGTTTGAAATAATTCTGTGTTTTGTGCAACAGCTGCAGTACTGAAAAAACCCCACCTTTCTGCAAGAAGAGGTACTAACTCTTCCTTAACCAAAAGTCTGGGGTTTTTCTTCTATATGCATGTAGCTAAAATTGGTTTAGGGTATTGATTGAACTGTGTGAATTGCAATGGGGGTGTTGCCAGGACTGTAGCTGCTATGAGTGTGAATAGTTGTCTTGTTCTGTCACTGAATATATTGAAATTACTGATGAGTTGCGGGAGCAGCCATTTTCTTAGAATGCAAAAATCACAGTTTATCAATCTCTCCTTGGTTAGATTTTAACTGAAAAACAATAATCAACTGATAGGAATTTTATCTCACTTTACATCATGGCTTTTGAAAGCATAAGCAGCCTCAGTAAAACATTAATATTGTCAAATAAGGCCTTTGGCCAAGAAGTGGGACTTCTGTTTCTGCAAGTGGAGTTGCTGTTGAAGCAGAACCCTCCTCTCCTCCCTTGTGTACTTTACAAGCATAATTGCGAGGCCGTGTGGCTTTGTAAAATGTTTATCAACAGCAATTTAAAAGTCAGTGTTAATTCAGCAGAAATTTATCTTTGAGCTGAAGAGCGTGGGGTGGGATCTAACAGTTTACAGTACAAAATCTCTGCATCAGGTATTTTCAAAGTTGAGACTTTCTACCAGTCTGACTTCTGCCTTTGACCTGTCCGAAAGATTTTTGTAAAAATGCTGCAGAAGCAGCTCAGGATGCTGTTCATGCTGACACGGTTCTTGTAGGACCTGGCTCAGACATAGCACCCTGCTGCATGGCAACTAATGTGTGGTATCGGCTGATGCCGCCGGCTCCGGCCAGGCACTTTTCCGCTCACGGTGAGTGCAGAGCGGTCGGTAGCGTTCACAGGCAGTGAGCGGCCTCTCTCGTGGCTGTCGGCGGGGATGAGCTGGACCCAGCTGTGCTTGGCGTGGGCAGGGTGGCGGCTGCTGTGTGGATCCGCTGGTTGCACGTGCATGTATGAGCCACGGCGCAGTGTAAATGCTTCTCTGTTTGCCTTGGTCACCACAGAAGGGGCTGTTTTTAAATGCCTGCTGAGTGACCCAGGTAAGCAATAGGTCCTATCCTGTACCTATGGGAGTGTTGTTCAGGAAGTCACATTGAACATCACAGATGGCTGTTTGTGTGCCAGGGAAGTGCTAGAAATGATCCATCTTCGTTTAAAGGCTTACTCCGGTTTAGCTCTTCTTCTCATCTCTCTTCCTTCTCTACAGCCAGAGCTGAGTAATTTGTTTCCTGTTTTTTAATTATTTTAGGAAAGGAATAGGATGCTCCCTCGTAAGTGAATTATTTGTACAAGGCAGGGGTATTGGAGCAGTGCAGATCTGTTTCTCCAAGGCAGTGGACAGTTCTGCTGCACAGGGGAAGCAGTCAGGAACAAAAAGGATTGTGTTTATTTTGAGAACGATTAGGAAAGGGAAAATGTCAATAAGAAACCCCAGGCTTGAAAGTAATCAATAGGAGGAGAACGGTCATTATTGTGAGTGCTGTTCCCAGGCTCCTCTTGTGGAAAACAGGGTCCTGAAAACAAAACCAAGAACTGACAATGCAGAGCAGGCTCCCCCTAGGAAGCAGCTGCCGATTACAAGGAGTGTTATCACTCCAGTGCTGTTTTTAAGGGAGCAGGTGCTGGCTCGTAGCTTTGAGGTACTTCTGGAAATACAGAAGGACAAAGTTGGGTTATAAAGAAACCATTTTACGTTCCAAAGATCTCCAGCTACAGTGATGCGTTTCCTGACGCAACTTTAGCAAATGAAATGCTGGTGCCACGGTGAGTGTTACTGGTGCAGGCTGGGAGGCTGAATTTGCCTTTTTATTTATTAGTGGGTGTCTGTAGTGCAATAATGTTCAATAAGTGAACATTGAAATAAATGTCTCATTAGTTTGTAAGCCCTGAGTTGTGCATGAAGCATCATTACAATAATTGGCCTAGATGTAGACACAAACTTTCTCTGTTGAATTCTCTCTTTTGGTTTTAATAAACTAGTTTCCAACTTGTTTTAAAATGAAGGTGGGGGAGAGTATTTTACTTTGATATGTGCTTAATACTGATGTATTAATAAATCAGTATTAAAACACTTGAAGTGAATTATAAACTTAGAAGCTCAAACGTGACACACACAGAAAATGTGTCAGCTTAAACTCGTTTCAAAAAATAAAGCTTTGGTATCGTTTCAGTTTTCAGACCAGTGTTTGAAGTAAGAATTAATTCTTTTTAGGGCTGTGATTTGTAGGAGCTTTGCTGGAAACCAGCCAGTATAGCATAGCAGGGTAGTTGTATTTAAAAGTGCCTTATTGCAAGGTATTGTTTGCTCTTTTATCCATAAACTAATAAAGAAGAATAAATGGGAGAATAATTTTTTTCTTTTGCCCTCAGCAAATCTTAAAGTAGCAGTTTTATGTTGTAAGAAGGATAAGTAAAGCTAGCCAGAGATTTATCAAAGACATTTTATAATTTGAAACATTTATATAAAAATCATAAATCTAAAAAGCAAGAACTGTTTTTTCTAGAACTGTGGGAATTATTTTATGGTATTTTTCACAATAAAGATATTTATGATGACAAGAAAGCACTGCAGTGTATTTGTCTGCCCTTCTTTCCTCATCCTGCTCTCCAAGGCTGAAGTCAGAGAGCTGTGCAGAGAGCAGCAGCCTGAGGCTGTCCCGGCCCTGCCTTGGGGGCTAAAGTAGTTTCTTAACAGCTGCTGCAGAAGTTGACAGGCTCTAACAAGTAGGGTGCAGAGTGAGGTAGCATTGGGATGCTTTGGCCTGCTGAAGGAAAAGTAAGTCCTGGGGGGGTGCTGCTCCCTCTCCTTGGAGCTGAGCAGGTGGAAGGGTTGTATGGAACACTGAGGAAAGCGTGTGAGAAACTGTCCCAGAGCAGCAGCACCTGGCTCTGTTCTGGGGGCAGAATGAAGTCAGCCAGGATCTCTGGGTAGCTACTTGTCCCAGGAAAGCCTCTGCCTCCTCTGTGACCCTTCTTCAAGACCTCTCAGCCAGCAGCTCAGGGGAGAGAAGATGAGGGTGCCTGAGGGCATATGGGACATGTAAGATGATGATTCACTCCAAGTGAAAACTAATTCTAAAGGCAGTAAACTGACTTCTTGTTTAAGTGCTTTTATTCCAGCCAATGTTCCAATGGGGCTGACAAAAGGACTGGATGGTGGAAGGCAGGTGAGAAATTGAGCCTGCAGGAAGGACACACAGCTCTTTCAGCTGGACTTTTAGGCCCGCTGAAGAGGAGACTGCTGCTCTGCAGAGGCTGGAGCAGAAACCACATCATGGATCTCTGAGCAGATGTCACCCTCAGGGTCCACCAGTAGTGTGAACTGCATTGGTGACTTCCCTGAAGAAAGCATCAATTCCCACACAGTGCCATCAAGCGCCCCTGAGGGCTTGAGCAGCAGGAGAAATGAGGTGGAACCATAGCTGTGGTGTCTATAGATGACCATTGTACCTGAAGTCACCCAGAGCACACATACGTGCATGAATGGCACTGTACGTCAGCTCCTTAGCAGTTAACAAAATGTGTGCTGTTTTCTCAACCTCTTCTGTAGAAAGTGCTGGTTTTGAGGAGTTCTGGGTTGGAAGCAATTTACTGCCAGAGTGGGGAATGTGTATACAAAGTGGTGCAGGGCACAGATGCCCACACAGCTCCTGAGAGCAAAGGTGTCCCAGTTTAAAAATACATGGATTGCAGCTGCTGAACATCTGACTGGGAACACAGATGACAGAAGGTAAGATGAGATTTTTGGGAAACACTTCTTTAAGAGGCCAGGTTTTATGTGAGATTCCTTAGTGTGGTTTCCCAGTGTCTGTCTTTGGAAGTCTGTGGCCTACCTGTCAGATACTTCAGCCTACCTTCAGATTTTCTTGACCTCACAACCACAACAGTAAGAGTTAAGGCCTAGGAGCGCTTCCAGAAATCTGAACTCTGCAGGGACTGAAGGAGTTGCAGCAGGAGTGCATGGTTGGGTTTTGGGGTCTTTGGGGGATTGGTGGCATTTTGGTCTTCAGGCTCATAGCTGTAAGCAAAGTATCCACCTAACTCTGGAGAGTAGAGACAGGAGAAGCTTGAGGTAGCCACAGCTGAGCAGCTGTCTGTTGGGGCTTACGCTGTTGCTACGTTCAGACAGTTTTCAGAACATGAGCGTGGTGTAGCTCTTGCATCAGCTTCCTGAATTTGGGCAAAATGTTTTTCTACTGCTGTAACTTAAAAGACTCAGTGTGTTTTAAAGAGTGCCAGCTGCTTGCTAGAGAATAGTTCATATTAATGGTGGTAAAGAAGTGAGAATGTGCAGCTGGAGAGTGCATGTGAATGAGGGTCAGCAGAAGATGTTGGGGGGGGGGGTGTGATACTCACCAATTCACTGTGAAAGTGTATGCAAAGGGAGTAGCTTTAAGTCTTCTGCCCCCTGAAGAAAGCCCTTCCTTGAGAGAAGCAGGGCATCAACTCCCCACTGCTGAGAAGCCTTTTCATCTTCTTCCATAAGCGTCTGCTACCAACCTCCAAACCAAGATGATAGTGCCAACAAAGCAAAATTTGTGTCACTTAAGCAAGCTTTGGGTCAGCAGAACCTGGTTCTTAGAAGGGTGACTTTTTCCTAAAAGGTTAAGAGGAATCTTACCGAGACAGCTTTCCCAATACTAAAGCTCTGTCTCGTCAGCAATATCACAATAATGGCTGGTTTGTTGATTAAAGACATTTCAAGTCTTGCTGCAAGTGTGTAGTATAAATTACATAAGCTTTTTTTTCTTTTAATGTCTTACCTTTGCTACACTGAGATTTTTTTTCTCGTGGCCACAGCATTTCTCCAGAGACAAAACTATGGACAGATAACCAGAAGTCTTTGTATTTAAATACATTAGCTTAATGCATGTACCAGTTTTCATGTACATATTTAATGTGTCCTCCCCCAGACTGACATAATAGATCTTTGAACAGTTGAACACATTGTTCTTTATATTTTAAAATTCTCTGAGCAAACTGTCTTTTAGCAAAGAAAAAGAAAACCAGAGGTATTAAGAAAGTAGGCTCTACCCTGGTTGAAAAAAAAATCTATCTGTGGATTTCTCTTCTGGTTTTGTATTTAATTTAAAAACTTTTTAAATAACACTGCAAGTTATAAAATATTTGACTTAACATTAAAGAATGTGCCAACGCAACACTTGTAACTTCCATTCAGGCTTTTGCAGAAGATGATTGCTGTTTACAGGCCGTGCTAAAGTTCATCGTGCTTAAGACCTGTAACCAAAGGGGAAAAAAAAAAAAATAAACCCAAGTTACGCAAAGATCTAATGACTAACTTTACAAAATGCAGAGAAAACACTTTGCTTTCTATTTCTGTTTACCGTGTCACTCGGTTCAGCAATGTGAACTTCATTTCTAGAGTCCCGCTAAATGTTGACCATCACCTTTCACAAAGAATAAAAAGTACTAAATAATCTTTACCACAAAAAGTGAATTTGTTCGCCAATTCCAGACTGTTATATATATAACTGCTAAGTTTTTCTTCAACCTTGAGAGATGAGAGCATCCCTTTTCTTTTTTCCCCCTCATTACTCTAAAAAAGTCTTACTGGAAGTCCTATAAGAGTGTTTTCCCATGCTATTTAACTAACTTTTAAAATTAAAACTGTTTTAAACTAAGAAATTAAAATCTGTTTGTAAACTAAACCACCATTTAGTCTGGTGCAGAAAGGCCCCACCTTGACAAGCACAGACTAAGAGAGGCGGAGACAAATGAATAGAGACTTTATATTAGAGACTAATAGCTTTAGATTCTCTGAGTGAGGTCTAAGCTAATTTGCTTTATTTAATATGAGTGGTTCAAATGACGTGGAACAGTTGGTTGTGTTTGAGGTCTAAGAATAGGACACTGCTAAATTTTCTCTTAGATTCCAGCATGAAAGAGAAAGATATTATTCTCTGTGTAACTCCTATGTAAAGAAGCATCACCCAGCTCTTAAAACCTCTACGATTTCTCTAAGAGTGGGGAAGATTACATAAATACAGTATTTGTGCCTACTGACCTTGACCTTAATGCCAACTATATTAATATTTGGGTTTTTAAAAGCTAACAGATAATATGCATGTACGTTACCTTTTTGAAAGGACGTTAGATTTTTCTTCTCCTTTTCTATTTGCTGTATTAATTGTCGTATCTCAGCATCATAGTGAGCCCATTCTGGAACTATCCGGGCAGCAGCCTTTAATTTTGGTTCTTTGGTTTGAGGATTGTTGCACTGAAAGTTTAAAACATACCAGATGTAAACAAAACAAATGTGAAAATATCACCTTTCCAAGGAACTTAGCTAAAATAATTCTGTCAGCATTTACAATTTCATTGAAGGACAGTGTGCGAGGCCAGTTACCTTGATACGGATAAAAACACCCCAAATAACTATAATCACACAAAACAAATTGTAAATAAATCCTGTTTAAATAACTCAAAACATTTGATTGTAAATATTTCTCTTTTCCCATGTGCAGAGACAGAGCTAGCACAAGACTACTGAGATTTAGGCAGGGGAGACACAAGATAGAAATTAACATATTAAAATTAAATCTGATATGTTTTTTATTAATTTAGTGATGCTTCCTTTAGTGTTGTTGGAAAAAAAAAAATTACTGATTTCCTCCATAAAATAACATAAATCAAAATCATTATAAGAAGTTATGCATGGTCAGGGGGATGGAAAGAATGTGCAGGTGTGAAAAACCCCAATGCTGTCCAGTTACAGACAGTAACATTTAATTTTTGGATACAGTTTTCAGCTTTAACCTAAGTAAATTGGGTACAGAGGAAGCAGGAGAGCTCTCAGAGGAAAGGAGAAAAGTTTCTGTGTTGTATGGGAAGGGAAGTAGTGTCTCAGTGCCTCCAGCAAGGCTGCTTCCATGATGTCACATCTGTGCATTTCAAAAGCCACTGAAATGACAGTGAACTTTTTAAGCTATAAAACCAAATTAACTCAAAATGAACTCACCAAGTCTATTGTTTTAGCCTTTTTCTTAGATGTATCATCGCACCAGGTTTCGCACCAGAGCCATTCCTGAGGGAGAGACTTAATAGCTACTTGATGAATCATATTATTGGGAAGATCCTGTACAAATTTTGTAAAATCATAAATTAGCATGGAATTTAATGGAACTCGTTATCAGGCAACTGCTTAAAAGCAGACTCTACATTTTCTGCAAATTGTTCTTACGTTTCCTTCTAAGTGCTCACCTCGTTCTTTTTAAAGCAGATTAAAAACTTAGTCATGCTTATTTTGATGGCCAATTCCACCTCTCCTTTCTCAAGTTAATTTTTTTATTGTAATTATGTCTTTCCTGAGCTTCACGTAAGTAATCCTACTGTCTGGTACTTATGGTTCAGGTACCACGTGTTCTACTGTAATCAGCAGTGAGCAGAACAAGACTGTGTGAAATTACTAAAGCATAACTTAACCACCTTTCCATTCCTCAAATTAAAAAAACAAAACAAAACCAACCCAAAACCCAACAACCCAAAAGCAAATAATCCAGGATTATGCCACCACTCTAAATTTAGTCCCCTTCTAGGAAAATAGATTCCAGAAACATTAGTGTTGAAAAGGAAAAGCTATTACACCGTTGTTCTCGCTCTCTTCCTTACTTCACTTAACAGTTCTTTTTTTTTTTAAAAAACATTTATTGTACAGTCACGTACTTTCCTCATGAAAACTCTGATCTTCCTGTGTGCAGGGAACAGCATTTACAAATGAGAACCTCAGGTGGTCACACCCCGCATGTACTCTGGCCATAGTTAAAAATAACAGGTGTAATTGGTAGACCCGTTCGTAAGCTACTTGACATGTGCAGCCCCTACCTTATATTAAAATAATAAATGTCAGTACTCAAATGAGTACCAGTCACATCTTTGCCAATTCACATTGCTAAAAGTGACAGAATAAAATAGCACATATACCTGCATTATAAAAGGTGTATCTTTTAATTCAAATATAGACATTAGTACAGGAAAATTACATCAAATATCAGTATTCTGAGAGCCAAGACATTTAAACATTTAAATAATGTTTTTGTTTTTGAAAGACTTCAATTCCATTAATTTTAAGAAGATAAAATAAATTGTTTGTCTCTCATTTTCAAGAAAAAAGAGATCATTTTTCTGTTGTGCTTGCTAAATGAAATTACAATTCCTGAGTTACTACGGTAACTTCAAAAGTTGTGAAGTTAACAGTTTGTTGTTTGGAGTAGAAAGTCAGCTGCTAGTTCCAGGTTTTAAAGTAAATAGCAGCAAATTTCATTAAACCAAACCAAACAACCCCACCCAAAAAAACCCAACCAACCAAACAAAACAAAACCAAAACAAACAAATAAACAAAAAAAAACCCACCAAAACCAAACAACAAAAAAAAGAAAAACAACAAAAAAAATCCCACAGAACAAAAAGTTGCTTAATCTTTCAGAAGTGATTTATCCTCAAAAAACCACTAAAATACATCTAGAAGATCAAAGAGTGAGTAATGAGTCAGAAAAATAAAAAGAATAAGGGAAAGACCAGATTATTTTTACTGCTGGTGTCAAAATTCTTGTTCATCCAAAGCATGTAAATTGCTGAAATGAAAGTCCTCTAGACTTTCACACACAGCATTTAAAATTTGTTCTTGGATTTGATTTACAATATGAGTGTTTGCACATTTTGGCAGGTGACCTACATAACTTTAAAGGGGGACTTCTCTACAGCAGCATCCTTATTAGAAAATAAAATGTAAATAATAAAAAAAAAAAAATCCTTTTAATGAAAAATTCTACTCTTATGTTCCTTTCCACTATTTCTATTCTTTAAGTAAAGAACAATAATGTTAATTAACTATTTTTAAATAAATTGCTATTAGTAGAAATACTTTCCAAGTATTTGTTTTGTCATCTCCATGCTTCTCTAAAAGGAAATTAAATATACTGTACTGGAGGTCTAGTTTTTTTCACATGTAATTTTTCTCCCCATGAGTTCTTTACTTGTTATACTTGGCATTTAAAAGTACCTCTTTCTCCACTCTACTTCTATCTTGTGGTTTATATTAGCATAACTGTAACTACCACCCATGAAGGCAACAGTGCCAGCAGATTAGCAAAGAGCTGAAATTGCTGCTTCTTTATGAAGGGCAGTGAGCACTCCAGTCAAATAAAATTAAATTCATTTATCATAATGCATCCCTATCAGAAGATAAAAGCTCCCTGGGACTCTTGCAAAATACCCTGGACTGTGGTTTGGATTTCTAGGAATGATGCTGTACTTAGTGTAAGTAGTAGCAATGAAGACAGAAAGTGATTCCTACTGATACAGTCAGAAAGCAGATTACTGTGAAAATATTACTCTGAAATATCTCCCTTTCAAAAGTAATTCCAATTCCATTCTGCCAAGATGTGGCTACCTGAACCTTGGCTCCCAGCAGTGACATGCTGAAGGCAGGGTAGCTCACACTTAAGTGGCTTCTGATTGGATCTAACAGGCTTAGAAGAGTTATAAGCTATCCTGTATTAATCCTGTAATTGAAAATATAAGAACCTTACAATAGAAAGATGTACATGGTTAATATTTTGAGAACATTAGATAAAACTAATTACTCTTTCTGAAAAGCAGCATTATGGTAGAAGCTCTGTAACCAACATCTGAATCTTAAAAGTCTTTCAGAAAAAGACACCTTGTACATATGGGTAAGACTGTGTTTGAATCACATCAGGACGGTCTAAGTGTGTGCTACAGGGCCAATAATTCATTCTAGTGTTCAGAAAAGAGAGGTAAAAATCTGACTGGTGTTGCTCTTATCAGTCTTTCGCCATTAACGATTACAGCCTAAGGCTGCTTCAAATCCCTGGGGCCAGTCAGTAGCTTTATTTCCACTTCTCTTTGTACAGTATTGTAAGAATTGCTATTTTCAATTTTTAAATTTATTTCTGGGAAAAGATGCAAGTGGCCATAATGTACTTATGTATGGGAGAGAAACTCACGCATTGAGTAAGGGGGTGGGATGCAGGCACTGAGCAACACAGGCTTTCCTACCGTGGGATCCCTTTACTGCTATAGGCAGCTAAAAACTTTTTGTGCTTTGTTAATTCCACAAGGAAAATTACAAAAGCAAGGATGGTCTCACTTATGAAGCCTTCTGAAGTACACCCACAAAGACAGATAAATAAAAAGTATTATTTACTGAGGCAGAAATCAGATGAGCTATATTAGCAGTCTTCTACTGAGAACCTCTACTACAGAAGAAAATAATAAATTTAAGTACCTTCTGTACATCTGGTACCTACTTACATGCTTGTGGACTGCAGCCTGACTTACCCCACCTAGCTTTAAAAATTGGTGGAGTTACACAGATGAAGACTACAGTCACCCCAGGGTGACCACGTACAGCAACCACTAGCAGTTAGCTTACAAAAATTAAATTTACATTAACAGAAAAAGAAAGACAGAAAAGGAAAAACTTCTTGCTAAATAACAATATAATTTTCATTATCAGAATATAGGATTATCATTTGAAAAAAAAATCACATAGAACAACTACAAATAAAGGACAACAGTCCTCTAGGATGGTTTTTCCTCATTTTTTCATGGTAAACAATTACTTAAAGTAATCATTATTTAGTGTTCAGATTTCTGAACTGTGCTCATATCCCCCCCTGAAAATGTGCTAAAAGAGCAATAAAGGGCAAATAGTTTCAGAATTCTATAACGTATGCATTGAAATACAGAATAATTCCATGCATTTTGAGGAAGATAAAGAAAACAAAACCCCAATTGCTTAAAACCATATATACCTGATCTAGATTTGACAGACTGTTTGGGTCTTGACTAAGAGCCTGGTACTGGCCCCGAAGCCTATCTCCAGCTGCAATCTTTCTGAACTTCTTAAGGTCCACAACATATAAGGCACTACAAAGATTAAAAAAAAAAAAAAAAAAAAAAAAAAAAAAAAAAAAAAAAAAAAAAAAAA
>JANIJG010024463.1:0-12657 GCA_024611175.1 Megaceryle torquata
GGATACCATAAATCTTGTTATAATTTAAAAGAAGAATTTCCTTAGACTATCTGTAATAAATCTAAAAGAAAAAAACAAAACAAAACAACAAAAAAGTATATTTTACCTAAATAAAAATAGCAAAGCCTGATACTATTTTGCAAAGTTCTCCTGTAAAGTATTTAGACCTGAACTACTGAACTGTGTCTCTTGAATCACATCACTAAAAATGGGATGATGGCCTAGTTAGATAGCTTTCTTTAATTATTTTCAAAATCGCATAACAACCTTAAAGACAATTAACAGGATTTTATAAATCTTCTGCCTCATAGCACATTCTTTTCTCAATATAGGCTAAGATGCTGACAATTACAGTGCCTTATATACAGGTAAAACATTTTCTACCCAACAGTTCTCTGAGTAATTTTAGTGGAATAATAGTGGAATAATAAACAACTTTACACCTTTTAAACAACTTTACACCCACCTCTTAGCCCTTGTCTTATAGTGAAGAGGCCCTCAAATTACTTTAGTGTTCAGTCACAACACATTGCTATATTATATTTCATATTTTAGAGTTCTTCAAATGTGTTTTAGTTTCATCTTGATTTTTAATTATAAGAAGCTATTTTTTTCATGTGTTCTATAGCAGTTTATAATCTTTTCATCTTCAGTAAAAATATTCCATTTCAGTTTCATTGTTTAAATAAGCTGATGAACTTGATGTAACATTTTCTTATCCAGCTGCCAAAAAAGCCAGACCAGAAATAGGATACAGGTAATAAAATGGGATAAATGACCTGAGAGATGAGTACATATTTAAAGGATTTGGTACTTTCTTTGCTTACTTTGCTTTCTAGACCATGATCAAAATAGTTCTGTGAAAAAGTAGGAAAACTCATTTTTCAAAGATGTTAATGGAATTTCAGAGGCAGAGTGTGCCAGAAGAAGCAATAGCTTCCATTAGATCTTTATTAACTGAAAAAATAGACAAGCTTTTGGTTCCAAATTGCTTCATCAGCCAGTGCAATGTAGTTCCGGTAGAAAAAAAAAATAACCCAGAAATCTCAATTTTTTAAAATGAGAGAGTTAAGCCAGCTTTGCTGTATTACTTACTTATAAGTTAACAAAGGCTGTGAAACTATTCTTGTGAATGTTACAAGATCCCGGCCCTTTGTGTTGCTGCCTTTAGATCATAGGAGCTTCCTCATAATCAGAATAATATAAAAAAAGAATCTGAATGCATGAGTACAGATGGAGAGCAATCGACAATCAAGCTTTAGCCATCTGAAATGGCTAAAATATGGCTTAACTTCTTTCAGATTGGGAAGAGGCAAAGCAACTGGCAAGACCAGTGTGTACCAAACATTTGAGGAGGAGCATAAAGATGAATATGGAGCTTATTTTTTAAAATCTATTTTTAAAGTAATACTGAGGTGTTGGAATATGATAAAAAAAAAAAAAAAAGCAGCGATATAAGGGTGAAGAACATCTGAGGTTTACTGATTAGATGGCAGAAATTACACTGTCAAAACAACAATAGAAAACTTATAGCACCATTAAGTTTTAATGTTTCTGAAAGCTCAGTGAAAGGAGCTCAACATTTCTCAAGGAAAAAACTGTAACATTACAGGTACATGTAAACTACAAAGACAACCTTCACTTTTCCAGAGACAAATTCTGAATGTCAGTCGATATCCTTCTGTTGGGTGTGAGGTTCTGGAGGAAGTTTCAATGTAGATTAAAGAACAGAATAAATATTTTTTTTCCTTCCATTTTTTCCTTAAGACTTATAAATTAGAATCTCTTAACTCTCTGCCAGTTCTAGACATTTCTCTGGAATATAAACAACTATCACTGCCAGAATATGTAAAAATGTAACTTGGATAAAATGGAAAGTAGGAGTAGATGATATATATCACAGATCTCCCAAGGTCACATTAGTAGTTAAGAGATTCAGGGAAATTCTGGAATGAACTCTGCAGAAACCTGATGCAGAATCATGAGGATTCAAATAGTAACTCCTGAGAAAGGAGGCCCCTGTGACATGAAAACAGGGATAGTATTACATTCCTGGGTTTTTCTCAAACCCAACTTTCGGCTTTCAGCAGAATGTCTAATCTTTTAGGAGAAGCAAACCTTTAACAGCTCCTACTGATGGTCCTCTGAAATGGTGAGAGCACAGATCCTGGTGGTATCTTAATTTTTTTAAATGTCTGTGAGTATTCATGGTGTAATATTTTTAAATTTTTATTCATATTTTGCAAAATTATTTTAAAAGCAAATATCTGGATATGGACTATGTAAGAGCTGAAGGATTTGGCATATAATGAAAGCTTAATGATGTATTTAAAGTGAAGAATATATCAAACACATTGTTACTTGAATTTCTGCCTAAAAATAAAATTGTGACAATTTCAGATATGTTTGGGTCACACTGTCTGCAAATCCATTTGACAGGTTATAGCCCAAGGACAAAAATAAGAAGGTAGGAAATGATGAACAAGCCTTTTCATTCTGACAGTGCCAATGTTTGCTGTTATTGAAAACACCAAATCTTAACCATCTTTGTAATTCAGTCTTTTTTTCCTACTCCTCAACTAGTTCTGCCATTCATCTGCCCTAGGTTGAGGTATATAAGGCTTATAGATCTATACCTCAGTCAGTTATCCTTTTTGATATAATAGCCTGAAACACGCTAAGGATGATTCATAGGCCTCTTTTAAATGCCTAAGGGGAGATTATTTAGCACTGTAGATACTGATCATTATCCACAGACTGTGAAAAAGCCTGGAGTGATTAGCTCAAACATACATGCCTAGTCAGATGACAAGAAACCAGGGCAGATTAATCCTGTCCTTATTTTCTAGTAGCTGCCAGAACTCTTAACATCTATATAGCTCAGTGAATAATTTCAGATAGGGAATGCATTCAATTAACTTCATCTGCCTCTCATTTTTAATCATAAGCAGTCTTTTATGTCTCTTAAAAAAAAAAAAAAAGAAAAAAAAGGTTTAATTTATAATGTATTCTTAAGCATTTATATATGCAATATAACTTTCCAGTATATAAAACTGAGATGGCTGAGTTAATTTTCACTGGACATTAAGGTTGAAGTCAGTTTGTGTTACTGACTTATTAATTTCCTCCCAAAATTCAAGTGGTTTTTTCCATTCATTTTCTGGATGTAAAGTAATTCAGCAGAATACCTTTTGAAGACAAACATAAATAAGAACGTTCAGTTGAAACGTACTCAGAATATTTAACTGATTATGAACATACAGAGTATTCTGTCATTATAAATAATAAGGAGGAAGGGAGACATACCATTTCAAGGGATTTGACCACTGTGATTATTCTTACTGCTTTGTAATTATTGAAAAATTTGGTTTTGTCATGACCAAGCACTAGTACCCAAGGTGGTCTGTGTAATTTATCTTTCAGTTAAAATTTTTGCCTTCTATCTCTCTTTCTTAAGCTAGTACACTGCATGAATATATATATATATATATATTAGGTTTGCATGGCAAGGTTTTGGTAGAGGGTGGATATAGGGGTGGCTTCTGTGAGAAAGTACTAGAAGCTTTTTCTGTGTCTGACAGAGCCAATGCCAGTGGGCTCCAAGATGGACCTGCTGGCTGGCCAAGACCAAGTTAATCTGTGATAACGGTAGTGCCTCTGTGATAACATTTAAGCAGAGGAGAAAGAAAAAAACCTGCACAACAGCGCAGTCTCTCACCAAAGAGAGAAATGACAATTATGTGGGAAAAATACCTCTGCAGACATGAAGGTCAGTGAATAAGGTAGTGGAGGAGATGCTCCAGGCTCTGGAGCTGAGATTTCCATGAAGCCTGTGGTGATGATTATGGTGAGGCAGATTGTCCCCCTGCAACCCATGGAGGTTAACTGCGGAGCAGATACCACATGCAACCAATGGACGAACCTATGTCAGAGCAGGTGGATGCCCAAAGGAGGCTGTGACACCATGGGAAACCCATGCTGCAGTGGCCTTTCGGCAGGACCTGTGGACCCGTGGAGAGAGGATTGCACAATGGAGCAGGTTTGCTGGCAGAACTTGTGACGCCATGGGGGACCCACACTGGAGCAATCTGTTCCTGAAGGACTGAAACCTGTGGAAGGGACAAACACTGGAACAGTTTGTGGAGGACTGTAGCCTATACAAAGGACTCGTGTTGGAGAAGTTAATGGAAGACTATCTTCCTTGGGAGGGACCTCATGCTACAGCATGGGAAGAGTACGAGAAGTCCTCCTGAGAAGAAAGGAGTGGCAGAGACATGTATAATAATCTGACTGCAAACCTCATTCCCTGTCCCCTTGTGCTGTTGGGTGGAGAGGAGGTAGAGAAAAACAGGTATAAAGTTAAGCTTGGAAAGAAGGAAGGGGTAGGGGAAAGGTGTTTTAAGATTTGGTTTTATTTCTCATTACCCTACTCTGATTCTATTTAGTAGAAAATTAGTTTCCCTGAGTTGAGTCTGTTTTGTCCATGACTGTAATTGGTGAATGATTCCTCCCTGTCCTTATCATGAACCATGAACTTTTTGTTATATTTTCTCTCCCCTGTCCAGTTGAGGAGAGTGATAGAGCAGCTTTGGTGGGTGCCTGGCATCAAGCCAGGGTAAACTCACCACAATATGATTATTTATATATATATTCTTTTTATATATTCCTCTCCTCAGTTCTTGTTTTCTCATGCTTCTCTATGTTTTATTCACCTTTGCTGCCTATCAAAATATTAGAGAAAATCATCCAAATAATTCCACTGGTTGGATGAGCTCATTTTGACAAAATGGAGGTCTTTTGCACTAGTTGAGAATTTGGCCACATGCCATGTAATGTAATAGAACAATTTTGATTGGTAACTATTTTAGATCTTGTCCTAGATATTTTCTTGTACATAATTTTTTTATTATATATGATTTTTACTGAGTAATAAAATATATTTAGGAATGCTATTAAGTAAATGAACTATTGCTGCACACCCTAAAGTAATCGGTCAAATAATTGGCACTACTTAGCTTGGCAAAATAAATATTAATGTCAAAATCAAATTAGAAATTGGGAATATTTTTTGCACATGTGTTATGATATTTATGTTATGATACATTGATTTGAATAATTTTTGAAAAAACCCACACATTTTATTGACCAAATTTCTTTGTACAGAACCTAGATCTTGAGTCTATTTGACTGCTTTTATTTGCTAATGAAATATTAGTATTGAACTGTTGTATATTTTAAGTGACTTAAGTGGTTATTGTTGTCAGCATCAGCTTTATTCCTGAGGGCTGATGCTGTGATATTGTGTTCCCTAGTTCCTCTGATGTTTTGATAACTGTTATGGTAGTACTGCAGAAATAAAGTGCAATTATTGCTAAGGAAAAAAAAAGTGCCTATGTAGATATTCAATGTATTTATACTGCACTGTAAATGAGCAGTATTTGTGGGTCAAAGATCAACTCAGTGACATGGAATTTCTTGGGACCCTCTGCAACTATGCATTGTTTCATTTCAGGCTTTTAGCATTAGAAATACTTCAAGACTAGTCACTTTGATTTCTAATTTTTCTAAAATTTATTTTATTTTTTGTCATTTGTACTATTACTGACACTTTCCATGGACAGAGGTGACTTTATTTGAAGTACACGATGAGCACTTCTAATCAACTCTAAAAGGAAGAGTAAGACAAATGTAGACCTTTGTCCTGGTTTGAGTGAGAATAAAACTAATTCTGTTCAGTGATTTTACTTTTCAGCTCAGTTTCTTCTATCTAACTGCACTTTATGAAGTTAACAGCAGATTTTTGCAGACATTGTCTGCTTCTAGCAGTGATAATGCTCAATGTTTACAGTTGCTACTAAGGGACTGGTACGCAGAAAGGCTCTTTCTTATACTTGCTCCTGTGCAGACTTAAGTTTACTGATAAATCTTGTGTACCATGTTGGGGGTGCAGAAAATGAAAGGCTGCACCTGTGGGGAAGAGTGGACAGGACAGGTGGCCCTAAAATGACCAATGAGGTATTCCATCCCATATATGTCATAGTCAGCATAAAGCTGAGGGTTCATGAGGGTCAATCTCTCTTTTTCAGTGTCCAGCATCTGAGGAGGACTCTGTCTGTTCTGCCTTTGTTCCCAATCCATGTGTTCCTGAATCCAGTTCCAGAACCCAGCTCCTGAATCTGTTTCTAGTCTGCCACTGAGTCCAGTCTGGGATGTAGATGCCATCAAGGGGGTTGTCTTGATACTGGGGTTTTTTGCGTATTTGTATATATTTAATTTTATTATGACTGCTTTCATTAAAACGGTTCTAGTTTTCTATCTCTCTCTCTCTTTTTCCCTTTCTCTTCCCCTTTGGGAAGGGAGAAGGGTTAATAGAGAGCATCTATCATTTTCTAGTGGCTGTCCCAGATCTATCCTTTGACAGGCTTGAAAGAACATGAGAAACCACTGACTATTCAGTCCAAATCTGTATTGGAATAGGATCAGGTGTACTAATGTTTTCTCTAAGAAGAGTTTGTCTACCTTGTTCTGAAAAGTCTTCAATGAAAGGGATTCTGCACAGTCCCTAAGAATTTTGTTCCAGTGCTTTACAATACCCATATGGCAGTAAAAATTATATGAGAAAAATGTCATAACTGAAAAGGATATAGAACATGAAAGCTCTTGCAAGGGACAGAGTAACTGTCCAGTGGATACTCAATAATTTAAGTCATAAAGCAAAAAGGAAAAAATATACAACACAAAACCTCCAAACTCCTATCATCCTTAGTGAAATGAAATATAAAAAGAAGTGTACAACAAAATGTAACTCTGTGGCAGATGACTTGGCAAGGAAGACAAGATAAATATATGCAATTGTACTTTATTTGACCAGAAATAGTGATGTCAAGATTTTAGTACTAATTTTTCATCTGAAATATCATCCTTACAACTTCAGAGTGCCCCTTAAAAGTGGAGGCACTGATTCAGTGTTGAATCAGAGGGGAAAATATTGCCTACTAAATCACTAGTACTATTTCTTGTACCATCTAGCTTTTTCTTGGAAACATTCCACTTGAGCTGACCTCAACCCTTCTAAGCAACTAAGAAAAATCAAGATCACAGTAAAAGCTGATGTAAGTAGAGGCCTTGTGAACATAAATTCATAGAAATTGCAGTAATTAACTGCAATTAACTATATGTTAATAATTACCAGTATAGTATTAATTAATAATGTATTGTTAAGAACAGAAATATTTGGAGATGATTGTGTTATGTCATTCACTTACTTCTGAGAATTTGGAACGGATCCAGAAAGACTATAATAGTGTCTAAAATAAGCAAGGATGAAATTTTGTTGCCTAAATTTAAGGAGCTCATCTAAACTAAGCTATAGTGTCTTCAGGAAATGCTAAATGTTTGGAAAAATGTCCTGAATTTGAAGATATGAAGTAGATCTCCCCATTGCTTCCATGCCTCTTGTATTTGGTACTGTAAATGCTCTCAGATTCAAGACCATTTAATTAGAATAATTCCTGAAAAGTGGCAGCTGGGTATTGGGATCAAGTCCTGTCATGGAGGCACCCACAAAACAGACAGCAACAGCTATCCAAGCAATTCAGGTTTATTGCAACCAAAGTGGCCCAGCATTCCTTCTGGCAAAAATTAAATTACAAGTTTGGCTGTCTGTTGGGAATTACACAAGTAATTGCTAAACTATACAACTAATTTCTAAACCTTAAGAAAAGATGAACCAGGATGGGCACACACTCATCAAGGGGAAACCTCCCACACAAGACTGCCCAAGATATCACTGACCCAACGCGGAGAGATGGGGGTGGGGGTGAGGCTCACTCAATCCATGGAGACTCATTCAGTCAGTGGAAGTATCCTTGGATACTTGGATGCAGAGTCAACTTGTTCTTAGACAGGGCCCCATTTATACCCTTGCTGGGAGTGCACTGGGATCATTTTAATAGGCAAGCCCAGACAAAACATGCCAAGGGTCCAGACCCTGAGGCAACAGTTAATCACCCTGAGGTGTGACTTAATGTCTTGAGGCGCTCTGTCACACCCTGGTTTTGCCTGTCAGGGAGGCTGCATCTGCCACAATCCTATTAAGTTCAAGAGTTGTATCTAAGCTAGAATTTAGGTCAGCTATTTCCTTGTTGTGAAATCTGATCACTATTCAAAAGCAGATAGATGTAATTTTTTTCTCTTTTCCTGGTATTTTCTCTCCACTTAGGTTCTACTTAGGCTTCCAGTTTTCTGGAAAAAATTTACTTGACTCTCATGTTATAAGGAAGTTTCCTGTTTGGAGAACATTGGGAGTTTATAATATAATTTCTTCTTGACCAGTACAGCTCTCTAGCAGTCAGATCTACTCAACAGATTTGACTAGCGAATATCTGAAGTCTTCAACTTTACCATGCAATAAAGACAGATTTAAACAGCATACTTGCCACAGTTTGAATGATTCTTTGGACACATCATTTTTAGGAACTGTGAAGACAAAAGTTGGGACTGACTTCAGATGCCACTCTAATTGGATTAAAAGGAATGAGAAGGGTCCATAGTTACTCTACAATTGAAGCAGGGTGACCCAGAGTCCCTGTCTATAATTTCATATTCATGAAAAGCCTGTTTTATTTTCCAGGTTTTTACTACTGGTGCCTGAGTGATACAAGAATAACCAGTCTCAGAGAAGTCTCATACTTTTTCTAATATTCAGACAGCTACTTAAGTATGAATATAATCCATAAGAACTGAATACTGAATAAAGTTGTTTATGGGACTTAAAACTCTAATCAATTTGATAGATTATTAATGATGGTTTAACCTTTAAAATATTGAATCAGTCTTTCAAAATATTTTAAGGAAACAATACTGTTTGTATATTAGTGTCTTTAAACCTTTTCTTAACTTCAGGCTATTGGAAGTAAGTGCTGATACTGAGGAAGACTATAAATTTCTTGGCAAAATTGTGTTACAGTGTGTGCTTTGAAAGAACATAAATATCCAGAGCATTCTTCACTTTCCTTGACATTGCACAGTTAGTATGTCTTTTCAACAGACACCGAAGTATAAATAAACATATTGTAAATTTGAATGCACTTTGGCTTGTAATGTTGTTATATTTAAACACAAATTTCTGATTATTAAATTTTCAGTTTATATATTTGACATCACCTGTCACTGAGAAACTGATCTACTGATCTCATACTAATAAAGTATGGAAAAAATTATCGTAGTATGCTAAAGGTGATTAAAGTTCTCTTTTGCATCAACACAAAGAGAATTTTCATTTTCACAATATTTAGACAAGAATACCAATATTTCTTTGACTATTCTTATACAATGCAGAAGCTGCAGAGGAAATAGAGGCTGAAACATGTACAAGAAAAATTGAGTCAGATTTTCTAGCTTAAAGATTAGCACCCACACTGAAGCCTTTCAACACTGGCCTTAAAGCACTAGTAGGATTTCTTGACATGCACCAAGTTGTTTGGTTTAGATCCCAAACAGTAAATCTCTGTTTTGCTTTTGGATATATTTATTCTAGAGGTGGAGTTAGTTTTCTAGAACAATACATAAAATTCATAAGATCAAAGCAAAGTTTATGGCATAGCCTTGTATTTTACTAACATTTTTCTCAGTTTTACATCTTTCTTCTATGGATACAGTTATGCTGTTTACTGATGCTAAGTCCATTAAGAATGAACTGTACTTACCAAAGTGTGACAATATGGTTATGTTTCTTCCCCCCTTTTTCATATATGGCAGCTGAGGAGTGAAAGAGTTTTCACATGATCAGTTCTATGATGTATCAGATTTGTCCTCTGCTTGTCATCTTACTGGACTATGAATATAGCTTTGTCAGCTTTAAACTTAATGAATGCTATTTCAAACTTTTTATGCATTGATAGTAGAGTTGGTATTAGAAAAGCCTCAACAAAATGAATTTTCTCTCTGAATATCATACTAGAAATGAAGATAATTTCAAAGAAATTAGAAAAGATGCAATTTTCCTTCACTGTCCTAACATTTATACCAATAATAGTATTTCTTTTGTTGTTGGACTCATGGTCAGTCCTTTAAAAAATAAATTACATTGTTCATTGTATCTTCTCTTTGTTATTGAGATATTGTAATTTCAGTTTCCAACTTTATTCTGTCAATTTAGATCTATTTTGTTGAAAACCAAATCATAATATGATTTATATTGCTTTCTATATTTTTACCTATACTAGCCATATTTTAAAGAATTTCTATTCAAATTAAATTTGATCATTTTATCTGGGCTTCAAATTCTGGATCACTTGGATTATTCCCTCTGAGAATGAACAATTATTCCTTGCTATGTAAATTCAAGTGCATGGGGTTTGTGCTTCTATATTCCTTTGAAGATGAAATATTTTAGAAAGCCTGGAGGAAAGCAGGCCAGCTCAATGAGAATTCAGGGTTATTTTTTATTTTGTTTTTCCCCTTTATTAAGACAGGACAAGAAAGGTCTAAAGTCTGTAGAGGCCATTCTTTTGTTTCAGAGTATTGTAAGGTCTCTGGGATAGATACATATAGTGTAAGTTATTTGTCTTTACATTTTTTTCTGACTTAAAAAAATTAGGTGCTGTGCACTGAACTATGATTTATGCTGCTAAGGTAATTCACCAAAAGTACTTTCATGACCAAAGCAGAAGCTTCTAGAAAGAACAATGTAGTAGCAAATCTCTTCCTATCTTGCTAGGGAAAGTAGAGGCCTCTGCAAGAAGTTTTAGTTAAGATTAACACTAAGCAGGAAGCTGAACACCGTGTCAGGATTTATGACTTTACACATGACAGCTCAGGATGAATGGAGGGATAGAAGACATTGTTGCATCCCTTTCAACCACAGGGACCATGCAGGCCATATGTCTTGCTGTCCATCTGATGTAATTTGGAAATAATTAATCTCTCCATGGAAGGAAAGGAAAACATTCTTGACAGCTTGAGCCCTCTTGCCACCCAAAATAACGTACACAATTAGCTTAGGAGAGAACTCTGAGAAGACCAAAGGATGTGTGTTCTTTTTCTATCTATCCTTTTCTTATGTGTCCATGTTTTTCTCCACCTGTCCTCTGACAGTACCAGAGCAGACTTAGCTATTTCCCACTAGCAAAAATATAGTACATTCAGGTACATGCTCTCACACCGTTTTTCCTTCTCATTTTGTAGCTTTGCCCTCCCATAAGCATTTGTACTTTCATTAGTCTTCACTGGACTTCCCCCTTATTTTCTCTGATACAGCCTTGCCATGTTCATCTTGCCAGAAACAAAGGAGGAGGGGTTTTCCATCAAAAGGATATGGATTGTATAAAATACCATCTTGCTGTAAATTGAGTCTGTATTGACACCTGTGATCTGTCTAGATCAAACAGCTTCATTCAGAATTAGAATGTCTTTCATAATTTGTTTCTGATTTAGGACCTTTTCCACCTGAAAGGTGGGAATATTTAATCACTTATTCTCCTTTCTGTTCATTAGGCCAGGTCATGTATTTGAGAATCATTTTACTCTAGTTTCACCTTTTCAATTACTCCAATATATGTGGTTGGAAGAGTACTGTGTCAATCAACACAATCCCGACAATACTTGTCACTTTTCATCACAGCATTTATCAGGGATATAAATTCAGACTCTGCCTGAGACCTTACATAGTCAAGGACAGTAGGGTTGGTTTTAAGGTTTTAGTACTTCAGTTTGTGTTCTGTCTAGGACTCTAAAATGTAGGAGAACTGACACTTTTAGAATGTGATTCAGCTGATAAAATATGGATGTCTAATCTAGGATGAAATCAACTGCTTTCTAAAAGTCACTATTTCTCTTCCCATTGACTGAAAAAAGAAAGGAAGGTGACTAGTTCAGATGTAGATTTTTGTCTTGTAAACATCCACATTCAGCCAAATGAATGCACAGTAGTGGAGACTGTATACATTTGAGAAAGTAATTTAGTATTTATACCGTCAAATGCCATTTGACTCCTGCAGGCATGTGAAATCAGTAGACATTTCCACTTTGGAGTGCTATGGCTCTTGGATTATTTCTTTCCTAAAATAATTCATAAATTGTAGCAAAAATTCCAGGAGTAAAGATGTGAAACCCATCTCTGTCTTTGCCAAAAACATTTGTCAACAATGAGGAATGGAACCAGTCACCTTACTGCTCTATGACTTTCGATCTTCATGAATCTTGAATTTATTTCAGCACTGATTCACCCCTTCCTGACTATTATATGTGATGGGTGGAGAATTTTAAAACAGCAGCAGGCTTAAAATGGACAAAAAGAATACTTCCTCACTCAACACATAATTAAGATGTCAGATTTATTACTACAGAGTGTTGTGGAGGCTCAAAATACAAAGGGGTTAAAGCCCATAATATTTTTTTTAATATTTGAAGGGGTTCAAGCAAGGGTTAGACATAGAAGAAAAGTTTATTAGAGGCTATTAGACGTAGTGATGTAGACATTATGATGATGATGTGGACAAATAGCAGCTCAGAAATCCCAGAGCTGTAGTCAAGTTGTAGTTAAGTTGGGAGAACTATAAATTACATTTAACTTTTTTTTTTTCCTTTTTTTTCCCCCTTTTTTTTTTTTTTTTTTCCCCCTGGCCCTTTTTTTTTCTCCATTTTCTTGTGGGGGGT
>JANIJG010024466.1:0-18570 GCA_024611175.1 Megaceryle torquata
GAGACAAAATCGACAGCCTTTCCCTCATTCACTAGGTGGGTCACCTGGTCATAGAAGAAGATATCAGACTGGTCAAGCAGGACCTGCCTTTCCTGAACCCATGTTGGCTGGGCCTGATCCCCTGGCTGTCCTGCACTTGACCTGTGAATGAACACAAGATGAACCACTCCATAATCTTCCCCAGTACCACGGTCAGGCTGCCTCTCTTTTTAACTAACATTTCTAATTTGGTTTTTGTCATGTTTATAAATTAAAATTACACGAATTCAGTTTTCCTTAACCTTCCAGCTCCTTAACTTCTCTCAACTTAAGAGTCTTCTCTCGTGATTCATATTTTGCAGTCCAAGCAGATTAAATTAATTGATTCTTGACATTATTCAATTAATTCTTACAACTAAAATATAATTAATAAGAAAAAAATTATTTTGAAATTAACATATTTAGAGCTTAGGAATGGCAAGTGACCTTTGCCTGCTTCCTGGTTCACCTAATGAGTCCACTATAAAATGACCTGCTTTGGCAATTTCTGAGTTACTTTTTAGGTCAAAGATACCAAACTCCAGTATCAGGAAACATTAGTACTTATAATCATATAAGCACATAAAGCAGAGAAAAAAATCAGTTTGGGTAAATTCTCTAGATGCAAAATTATTAAAAGAATCTTTGCTATGCTTCTTTATACCAGTACTATCACTCATTTGATGAGTTTTGTTAATGAAGCTCTAATCATTGTTTTAAAGTCTGAAAGAACAACTCTTACTACATATCTTAAAAAATGAGCAAAAATCTCTATTGGCAAAATGCCATCGCCAAAAAGCAAATCCATTTTTAGACTGTAGCTGCATTATCTGTGGGTAGACAGGGGGTTAACTACACCGAAGATAACAGGAGCTAAAGCTCATAAAGATATAACTGCAACCCGAATGCACATATCCATTATACCTGTTAATTATTACACCGTTTCTTAATTTGTGGAAAGGTGCTCTATTCATAATAGCCAATGAAAGCCTAGCTTTTTATCTCTGAATTGGTCAGAGTCTGATTGACGGGTCAATGATCTATTAAAATGCAGTAACCACATCAGCAAGTTTTACATTTGCAAGACACTGCAACTAAAGTTTAATATACTTATTACAAGAAATACATGAACCTAAGCAGTACGTCAAGAATTCTAGACGTAAGAGGTTTTAAAAATTAACAGCTATGTCAATTAACAGTTTATTAATCTCTAATAATTTGCTACAGATAAGACAAAACTAAAAACAGCTTTAAAAATCCTCTTCCAATAGTTAAGTCCTCTAGGAACGCTGTGTGATGCTACATACAAGGCCTTAAATTACCTTCACTGCTTTTATTCCTTATTTCATTATTCATTAACAGTATTCACTCACCAGGATAATCACTTAAGCATTAGGCCAAGGTAATTTAAAGAGAGTGACACAGCTTCAGCTTCCTATCACTCCTGAACAATAATGGTAGTCACATAACTAAATTCCCATTTTTAAAAGCTACATCCAAATATGTTTTCATCAACTCTTTACTTAATCCCTACACGCTGAAAGTAAACCACACTAATTCCACCTCTGGATAAGAGTTCATTATCTCCACAGCTTCACGTTATAAATAAAACCACAGAAGTAACACACATCAATGAGTAAGATTAAAAAAAAAAAAAGGCCATTTCTCATAAACCCCCAACACTTCAGTTTTTGGGGGTAAAACCAGCATATTCCTTTAACCTGCAGCTTTGATTTGATATAGCTTGATGATAGCATCCTAACCTGCTTCCTACAACATGCAGAAGTAATTATATTGTCCCTTACCTGCTGAGAAGCTGTCCCTGCAGATAAATGCATGAAGTAGGATATTCTTTAAATTTTAAACTTCTACTGTGAGAGTTCCCCCCTCTCATTTCCATGCTTGACTTTACACTTCTATCTGTATTATAAACTAAATTAAAGGACTGTTTCACTGACCTTACAACAGAAGAAACTGAGTTATTAATAGCTGTCTTCAGAGTATTTACTTCAGAGTTCAATTCAAGCTGTAGGGTTGTTTGGTAGGGTTTTATGACAGTTCATTCCATATGATGGTAGAGTAGAAAAATCTACTAAGACATTTGCCAACAAAAGGAAAAACAGAAATAAACCTCTGGATGAAGACTTCTGGTTACAACACAGGAAAAATCTGCCTGGCACTTTTACCATGCTGCTCATACCTTCCTCCAAAACTTACCATTGTCTTTTTAAAAGCCAAGTGCTGTAGATGTACAATAATCTTGAAAAACTGAAGAAACAGCAAACAGTGTAGTAACAGTTTCATACACTTAAAATCCGAAATAGCTCCAGGATGAAGCAATGAACACGTTACATGTTTGCTTGCAACTTGTGCAAGAAAAGAGGAGGATGATCTTCAAGACAACAACTCGTGCTGGCACTGCAATGCCACCTATCCACCCAATTGATAAGAAGCTTGGTCCAAATATATATGTATCAAGAGGAATCCCATACAAAATAAAAAGCTGTCAGTAGATATCAAGTATTTCATAGCTGAAGCCACCTTATTCTCTATGTAAAAGCAAGGGATATATCATATGGGCATTAAGAAGATTGTAAGTAAACAGGAGCTCAGGGAGATTCAAGTGGGTTGCTTTAGACTGAGCTACCAAGAAGTCAAGAGAACACACATGTGGGAGAAAAAGCATGTACATATGGGGCACCTGGGGAAATAGATAGGATGGTTAACTACAGGTCTCATTTTTGTCATCTTCTGTTTGGTGATGGTAACAATCACCAACTACCTTTTATCTCATACAAGGGTTTAGGCACAGACTGTAGTCCTGTCTGTAACTGACCTCTTAAACCAAATGTCCTTTTACTCCATGATTGTTATGTGGCTGTCACAAAGCAAAGTTTCTCCAATACTGTGCACAGAGGCAGCTGTTGACCACACAGAGCAATATAGCAAGAATCCTGCAAGTCAGTAGCTAAACACAGCAAATCACAAGCTTTCATTTGCCTACAGCAGTACCTGTAATCATTAGTATAAAATTAACTCTAAATGGCCCTTGTATACAGATGATTACTGACCATGAAGTAATTTCTATTAGTACTTATTTATATTACATAGCAGCAATACTAATCCATTCAGTATTTAGTTCTTGTCATTGGCTGTTACTAGAGGACTACAATACCATTTGGCCTCAGGAGAGCTACAGATGGTTTTGCAGATACATAAAAGCTCTGTGTGTATATTTGGCAAGATACAACAATAAACCAAGATGCATCCAGATTTTTTTTTTCCTTATCTGCAGTGCTTTCTGTTACAAAACACACGCTTGAATAATGAAACATCTATGATTTCAATATCATTTCACTGCAATAGAAACCTTCCTGAATACTCCTGCAGCCTAAGCAGGAAGGTTGGTAACTTACACCAAAATGAGTGTTTTGAGAAGTCTGACACTTCTCAAAAGTTAAATCAAAATAATGAATAAAAGGCTAGAAATACTAAGTTGTTCTTCATAGCCACTACTGAGCTATCAAAACAAATAACTGAGGCAAGCAATCAAATGGCAGTGCTAACATTTAATGCGTACCCACTTGCTTGCAGGATAAAGTCCTGTAGGTTCTAAAGTTGTGCTCTAAAAGGAAAATATATTCCTTGATCTGAAATAAGGACATTTCTTCCATAAATGCAAGCTTGGATCATATGGAGGCATCTACTGAGCAGCTGCATCAGCCATTTTACCTTAAAAGGATTATTCTTCTGGAACCAAATGATGCAAAAATCTGAACATTGGTAATACATCTTCAGCCACTGAGCTGGTCTTCCTCGTGTTTGAAAATTGGAGTAAAGATCACAGGTTTTGGTGATTAACTTGATAATTCTTTCCTCACTGCCTTTGTGCCTTGGGAGATCTCCTTTTAAGTAAATGCTATTTATTGATTTTTGTTTTGCAATACATAAAAAACCCCACATAATTAAGGAGATATGAACATACAGTGGCTGTTACAAACAAAAGAAGTTAAAAGTTCTGAAGAACAGTGACCTTTTGTGTAGGAAAGAAAGATAAAGGTAAAAGGTCAAAGATACACAAAAGTGCTGTTCACGTTTTGTTGAAGAGCATTCATTTCCCAAACCCTTACTTTTGAGAACTACTTAAGTAAACTGCTGTATCTTCTGTCAAGAAAGATACTCTTCCAGATATTTCAACATATTAAAAAAATATAAAACTCACAAGATTAGATTGACATAATGATGGCTCTTTTTTTGGAAATATTTGTGGAAATATCTACAAGTCTCATTACCAATGAAAATAAATTTTATGACTTAAAACTGCTGATAAACTGAGGTTGATAAAACAATATAGGACTTAAGATGAAAGCAGGGCAACTGGTCAAAGAAACATCATCACAACAGATCTGTTTCTGTCAGATTAACTGCCTGTAAATTTGATCATTAGAATCAGAAGATAAAAACCCCAAGGTACCATGCTAGCAGCAGATTTTTTCTTAAACTATTTTTTTTTAACCAATTAGGAAAATAGAACTTTTTTTTTCTAAACTGAGCAACAATTCATTGGGCTTTGATTCAACTGTTTTCTGTAAAATCTATTTCCAGAACTGCAAATACTTTTCAGCTTGACTTAGTAATATAAATGCCAGAACATCACTATATTGTGCAAGGTGCATTATAATATTAATCAAGTACATCTTCCTGAACAAATCCAGTATGTCTCTCAAAAAAAGCAAAAAGAGAGGAGATTCTTATTTAGGCTCAAATCATGTGAACTATTATTTCACATTAGGAAAGTTACTGGAATCCATTTTCCAGAGCAATAAGATAAATCATTGGGTTTAACTGGTTACAGCACACAGCCAGCCATAATCAATAGCTGCTCCTCTTAATTGCCATTGCTCTAGTGGCTTGGGAAATCATTTATTCCTCCCATATTGTATGGTGCTTCCACAATATGGGAGAAAAATAATAAATATAAATCTACCACTTATTTTCCTCACCTTTACAAAGCCTCAATAAAAAAAAAAAAGAAAAAAGATTCTGACTGCACATTCACAGAAGAAAATGGGATAACATTAATATTTTGGACAACAGCTGTAAGTAAGACTGTGCTTGTGCATTTGCACTGTAGAAGACAGGGTCTTAGTCATTTATAAGTCTGCATAGGTAGGATAAATCAGTAATTACTAGTGTTAGTGAAATGCCTTTCACTCTCCATCACAAGTGGCTACATTAGCAACAGATGAACAAAAGCAGCACTTCCTCTTCCATTTGACAGGTGGGGTATTTTTTCATTTGTCAGCATCACTAAACAATTCAAATCAGATGTCTTAAATAAAAAAACCAGCCACCCATTCAAAGAAATCATACTGGGAGCACACAAGTCATCACTAGACCAACATGTGCTCCAACACTGTACAAAACTAGAATCTACACAAGCAGCTCCAGAAGCCAGCTGACATACATGCCCACAAGACTTCTTCAGACCACAAACTCAATCATGAGTTCCTTTACTTCCTCAGTGTTTACACAGGATTTCTTCAGAAAAGCAAATATTTAACCTTCCTGTAAACAGAAACAACAGCGAGTATCTTTTGACAGGCTTGAACCTATGTCACCAGATGACTTCTATTCTTCTCCCACTCTGAGCCACATTCAGCACATTTTATGTTTCTGTAGCATACAACTACATCCTTCATGTGGTATCATCAGTGTATTCTTGGGAGGTTCAAAGTAACTGGCAATCTGATATACTAAACAACTCATCTCTCCAATACTTCCTATTTCAGGAAGATGAAAGTTGGCTTCACACAAAATTGCTGTAAATCTAAAGTCTCAAAAGAAAAGTCTGTAACACAGGCTTCTGACGTGAGAACTGTATTTAAAATAAAACCCTTGGCAGATGTTAGCTACATTACAGTACTGACTGATACCCAAATCTCTAGTATTTCTGTTGTTGAAACTGCAAAGAAATTTCCAGGTTATTTTAGGATCTTCCTATTGCACAGTAGACACACATATCCCAAAAATACACTTCAGACTTAACAACTGAAAAAAATATGCACTCTTTTGTCTAGAAGTTGAGAGGTTCCAGATTTTTTTCAGAGATAAAGCTCCCTTAAGGAAATACAACCTTCAGACTTGGGCCAAGCTGGCTCTGTCCACCAATAAATAGCACGGCAAAGACCACAGATGCTTCGCTGCACACACTTACTCCTTATTGTGACTACAGAAGCAACATACCTACCACCTCCTTTACACAACTGTATGAATGTCAGCCAAGCTTGGCACAGGTATTATGGCTAAGGAGTAAACTTGTTAATTTTCTAGAGCACTATAGAAAAATCAAAATACTCTGAAATTTTTGTCTTAAGTTGGTGAAAACTACAGCAAAGCGATGTCTTTGTCTCCACAAGTTAAGTCCTTTAACATTTAGGTAGCTAGAAGTTAAGATATGATGCATGAAGGAAATTAGCATTACCTTTATATTTCAATGGTTTAGATAGATGTTAGTTTAGCAAACTGGTTAAGCTTTAACAAAGAACAGGTGACACTGAGTAACTATCAACACAGCTGACTAAGCCAAAGGTGCCTTTTAGATGCAAATTTCCCTATTTTGAAGAGGTAACCTCTCAGACTTTAAGGCAGCAATGCACTTAGACTAGCTATTCAAACTGATTTGCTTGATTATACTTAAAAAAATTGTAGATCACTATTTCTATCCTACTATGCCCATAAAAATTAAATGAAATCACGATGGAAGAAAATTTGTGCATAAAATGCTTGAAACATTGGTTTATATGGCTATTTATCTACCCTTTTCCATCATAATTCAGCTGTCTTAAAGTGTCTTAAAAATAAAAAAACCTCAAGGTATGGTGTTACAAATCATCTTGGCTTGTCCTCTAATGCTCTAAGTTATTCTTCATAGCACCACTGCTTAGCGGTATAACCACTGATAAAAACCTTCTTGTACCTATGTTCTCAGTAAAGATGCATGATTTTCTTCCCTGGTTTTGTTAGAGGCAATACCTCTATTTTCTATACAATGCTAACGTCACTATTGCTGTGTATTTTCACTCAGTTGCCTTCAATTCAATAACTTTTACAAATTATTTTATTATCTGCAGTACTACATGGTCCTCATTTTTGAGGTGTATTACACTAAGGGGTTGAGATCAGCCCTGTCTGTCTGACTCACAGCTAATATCTGGGAATATTCTGCCCACCTTAACTCTTCCATTGTCTGCTTTAGGAGAAAGTCCAGCCAGCTTCACTGGGCATCTCAGATTTTCACTGGGCATGTAAAAATGGAGTGAGGAGCTGTCCATCAGTAGTATCCTCCACTGCTGAGCACTGGAAAGTCACCTGTACTGTACTGCTATATAAGATGGTGGTACTATGGAAAAGTTTTTCCCAGTCAGAATCAGAGCCCAGGTTCTCAAGACTGTAAACATAAAATGAATGACCATAAATATGTCTTGACTCAAATTTATCTTAAAAAAAAAAAAAAAAATAAAATAAAATCTCACTCTTGCAGCAAACATTACTATTTTAGAAAGGGATGGGGAAATTTTACTCAGCTTTGAAAGAATGGGGTGTTACCTACTCTAGGAGTTAAGAGCAGAACTACTGAAAGAAAGCTTGTCACTCATCTGTAGGACTAGTGGTGCTTTACAGGCACTGATGCAATAAGGGGGTTGATCTTGCCTGATTACCCTACTGTAGGAAAGAGTCTCATCCTGAGAAGTCCAAGCTCTGTCTGCTGGGGTGACACTACTGCACGCAGGAAGACTGGGGAATAGCTGAACTGCCATGTCTGTACTCCCAATAGGTCAATTCCACTTAGCAGTCCATGCAGTTAAAGATCTGCTAAAGTCACCCTGGTCCATCTCATCCCCAGATTTTACATTCCCTTATAATCTACAACGGGAAAATAGAAGCAAGCACCAAGCACAGACAAAGCTCAAGGAATTACACTACTTTAAAGAAGCTGATCTGACATTCTCAGCAAAAAGGCACTATCCTATCTACATGGGCACATTCCCAAAGAACTCCTGCCAATTCCAGTATCTATTTGCTTTGAGTAATTTCACCTTACTTGGCATTTTAGAAATCTTTTTTTATAACCAAATATAGTCACAGGTCAAGTTATATTACCTTCTTTTCACCTGTCATCATCAAATTTGTTGGATGAAGACTTGCTTAAAGACTGATTTTTTTTTTTAGACACACTAAGCACATGGTGTAGGAATAACTGAAAGAAAATCTGCTGGAAAAACCTATGTAGTTTATATGACAATCACTCCTTTTATCCAAAGTGTCACATTAAAGTAGCTCATGGAGGAAGCTACAGATAGTATTTGTTATCCCAAGAGAACTTCTGCTTATTTCTCTAACATTCATTTCTGTGGATTCTTTTAACCCAGCAGAACAAGAAAATCCTACATAACTTATTATTCTTTATCTTCAATATAAAGTGAATAGCACCGTAGTTCTATTATAGCTCACCATTTCTGTTCTTAACAAGGAAAAAAAAATGGTGTAAATTTAATATGGTCTGATAAAAGAAACATCCCAGACAAGAAGTATTTTACTTATGACTTAGAAGACAATATTCCCTATATTTCTTGAAAAAACCTAAGTTCGATGGGAAGGAAAAATTGTATCTGTTTATCAGCAGAGCAAACTCCATGAGTTTCTCACTGAGAATAAATACTGTGCATGCTCTGGAATTTCTGATCTATATTCATACAGATATGAGGACTGTGGAAGTTTGCATAACCAGCTCAGTTTCAGATAATAATGTATTTGTCCTCACCATACCTTTAAGCAAGGAATAAATTATCATCTGTTTTTCTCATGGGAACTGAGGCTAGGAAAGATTAAGTAATTTACTTTGGCTCACACACTAAGCTGAAACAAGTGGAGAACTCACTGTGTGAATCTTTCATACTTAAACATTGCACTATCATTACCCGATTCATCATCTTTTGCCTTTTTGATAAGTCACAAAACTGTCCTTTTTATCTCAGCTATTCAGCTTACCCATTGAAATTTTAGCATTCAGATCTCTGGTCATCCCATTTCTGTATCTGTGATTTTTCTCTCTTCCTGAAATATAAAATTTACTGTACTCCTCAATCAAATGTTTTTATTCCTTACTTGAGGTGTCTAGTGCTGACCTACACCATCATAAAATAATCAAAGATCGATTCAAAGTTGATATTTACATAGGGCAGCTGGCATTACATTTTCTTTTTTTTTTCCTCTTTAGTTCTTGAACTCTGTATGCTATTTGAAAGCTCTTCTCTTACCTCGAGCATTGTGCAGAACCTACCCACGCAACTAGGCCTTAATTTTCAAAACATTAAGAATTACTTTAAAATGTAAGTCCTGAGGCAGTGAGCTATATTCTCTTGTGACTAAGATTCATACACTCTGGGAGAAAAAAGGTGGTAAAGAGTACGATGTTTTGCCAAGTGAGATATCTTTGCTCTTTTAGTTAACAGGCCCATTAATTTCTTTGACTTAAAATAACCTTCACTGAATTACCCATGTAATAAACAAGAATAAATGAAACCTAAAATTCAATGACACTAATGGACTTGCACTACAAGTATGGGTTCACTGGCAGGTGAGGCGTAAAGTATACAGGAGAAACAGAACAGTGAAGGAGACTGACTTCTTCCTTCCTTGACTATTATCTTCATGAGGTATTTGTCACATCAAGAGGCTGAATTTCTGCTTATACAGCCCAATATTTCTTTTAACTGTCACAGTGTTACTGTAAACTATAAACCCGAGATGAACATGTAGCACACAGTACGTTCAAGAAAGTTGATCTCTATTGATAATTGAGCAACCTAAAAGCATACATTAGGCTGCCAGTTAGTTTTCCTTTAGTAAATTAAAGCCAAACACCAGCTTATCTGGAAAACTGATAAGATGAAACAAAAGAAATCAAGATAAGCTTTTACAAATACCATGATGATTTTAACGCATTGAGTCACATGACAGCAATAGAATACTCCTTCTGAAATCAGAAATCTGCTACCAGTGATGTGAGCAGGCTCTACCTTCAAGTATTTCAAAATAAGCCTGCCTTCAACCTACTGATTTTTCAAAAGAAAGAAGAGATAAAGTAGAACAGATAAATTGGCTATTATCTTGCCAACATTATTATTTATTGTCTAATCTTGTCAATCAAGAAGAACTTAACAAGCACAAGAATATTCAGCTTGTTAATGAAAGAAATGTTTATCTAAATCTGATTCTATGACAGTACAATTGCAAACTGTTCTCATCTCAGCTGTCAATATTCCTTGGTTGCTCCTCACATCTCTGGACATCCCTTGGCCCACCTCACTCTTGCTCCTTAATGTGTCCTCTGCTCCCACAGCAGCCCTAAGAAACAATGACATCAATACTGCCTCCAGAAGATATTCCAGGATACACAGATTTTATCTGTGCAGGTTTTGCCACAAGTCCCTAAGCTGGCACTTTATGTCTGGCACTGCAAGGTTATACTTTTAACACGATTCCTATATGGGCACCTAAACACCATATATAACACATATGGAATATGCAATTGTAATGAACTCCAGCATTTCTGCAGAAGGACATTATTAATAAACCAAGTCCTTTAACTAGAAGACATACCAAATGGATTGGATAAAACGTGACTTTTTAAAAATAGTGTTTTTACAAGTTGTTCAAGCATGCTCAAGATGGGACAATTTATTTAAAGCAAAAGCTTTTCTTGTTCTGACCTATTTTCCCATTTGCCTCTCCTCTGGGATGAGCTATCTAACAGTGTACTTTCTGCACTAGATCTCTACATCCAGCGTGTGCCATGAACAATCCTGAGGTCTGTGAAAGATGATGATCCCACATACATATTTGTAGCATCTAGCAGAAGTAGTCTTTTCCCTCAGGAAATACATATGTTGAAAAATACCAGTGTACTCCTGGACTTTTCTGATGAACAATGTCAATTTCAATTGTACCAACAAACTCAAGGGGCAATTCTTAATTCTTTGGGATCTGGGCTTCATCCACCAACATCTTTCACAAAAGGATTAATCATTCAAACAGGTTTGAACAATATGGATTTTTATAACCAGTCTTCCAAAGGGGAAGAGGATAAAGTTTGGTTTGTTAACAGAAATGCAAACAAAAGCACTACAGGAAACTAGTATCCACTAGTTCATAAGAGCTTGAATGTTTGTTATTTAAACAATATGCACTTTGTTTATGTCAACAACTTTTGATTGTCAATTAAGTACTAGAGCAAGAAAAAAAATAATCTGGTTTGCAGTCTCTGATGCTGTAATTCCAGGCTATTAAGATCTCAGGATAACTTTCAGTCAGACAGCCAAGGCCACCAAGAGTTGCAAAAAACATCAATTCCCATTGTAAACATTACTTTCAAACAATTCTTAGTTCACTCCTGGCCAACCATATTTTCTACTAACTGCTATTTGCTGTGTTGACTAAAATAGAAAGCAATTCTCTAAAAAAAGAGTGTAATTTCCAGGAAAACTGATTAAGTACTTTCTTGCCCTTCTCACCATGTTTAAAGGAACAAAGCTCACGTGCTTACAGAATATCTGTGAAGATTTTTATGCCTGTAACCTGTCAGCTTTCCTATAACTATCATTCTAGAGCAGCTAATTTCAAGCACGCTTTGCAGTTAGATGGGAATCTCATATATATTTGGGGTTGGTAACTTATCACCCCCTTTTTTGTGTAAAAGCAAAAGACTATTCAAAGCCACAAACGAGCTGTTTTAACAGATTTTCACTGGTACAGGAACTGAGAAAGAAGAAGCCTTCACATGGACCTGCAAAAGCCTCTATCACTTCATGATGTTGACTGAAAGGTCACTGAAATCACATTAATTTGTTACTGACTTCAGTAAGCTTCGGATCAGATCTACAGGCTCCAGAGAAAGTTACTTCTTGTACTGAAGTAAGTGTTTGGATTGGGTTAATTTTCCCCACAGCAGCCCTCCCAGTGCTGTGCTTTGCACTGAGAGCTGGAAAGGTGCTGGTAGCACACCCGTGTTGTGGCTCCTGCTGGGCAGGGCTCTCACAGCACCAAGGCTGGTTTTCCAACATTTCCCCTGCAGTGGGATGCGGTGGACACGATGCTGGGACGGGACACGACTGGGACAGCTGACCCAAACTGACCAAAGGGATATTCCAGACCATATGATGTCAGCTGAACTATAAAAGTTAGTAAAATGAGGGGAGGGTGGGGAGGTGGGGGGCATGGGCTTGTCCTCCAGAGCAACTGCTACACGTTTGGAGCCCTGATTCCGAAAAAGGAGCCAGGCATCAACTGCTGATGGGAAGTAGAGAATAAATCTTTGTTTTCTTTTGCTTCTGTATGCACCTGGCTTTGCTTTTCATTAAACTGCCTTTGCCTTTACCCACGAGTTTCATCATATTTTCTTTCCCCTGGTCCAGCCGAGAGGAGGTGTTGAGGGGAGAGTGATAGAATGGCTTAGTGCACAGCTGACATCCAGCCAAGGTCTAAACCACCACAGTGTTACAAAGAGCATACTTTATATTTCTCAGTTATATTATCTGGCAATGCCTATTAGTAAAATATTGACAGTAACAGTACAGAAATATGGCCCCCAAAATTTTTGCATATCTGACTGACTAAACAGGAGATGAGGACATTATCTCCTGTATACATGAAGAGCTTTTTATATCTCTGCTGTCAGAGCTGAAGTAACCAGTTGGCAACCTCAGTCATCATGCACAGCAACAATATAAACAAATGGAGACAGACGGTCTTTAGAGCTGATAAACATAAGCACCACCACTTTTCATGGCAATCAAAACTATTTACTCATGAGGTGGTTATCAGAATTTATGCAATATTTTCTGACTTCTGCACCAGAATTATTAACATTTCAAAAGCTCAGGAAACTGCCCTATGACACTTGCTATAAAATTTTGATAGATTAGTCCACTTACTGGGGGTTCTTCAAGTACCTTTCACAGAGAAAATTAGGAACCCCTGTCAAATTTCAGTTCTGGAAAACAGCCTAACTTTATTGCCAGAACTGTAAAATAAAACCAGTACCTTGTCACAGAAGGTCTGGAGCAGTAAAAAGATCTTCTGGTTGCTTAAATAATAAGTTTAATCAAGGTTTTGCTCAGCTACTGATTTTTTGTAGCAGTGACTTAAGTATAGAAAACAAGACTCTCACTTTAAACTCGCACTTTGTAAAGGAAGTCTGTACCAGGCGAAACCTACCAACTTCCTGCTTCACTTGTACACTTATGAGTTTGAATCCCTACTTTTACTGCACTACAGTGCAGCAAAAAAAGTTACTATTTATATATGGAGAAGATATGAGCAGATTATATTTGAATTTAGCAATAACAAAAATGCTTAACTTTAATGCAAACCAATACATAAAAATAACCTTAAGCAATCAGACCACAGACACCTAAGCATCTCCCTAATAACACAAAGCATTGGAAGCCTGACAGTCTTTATCTCAATAAGAAATAATCCAGATACCTCTTCTCCAATTCTGCAGCATTATAGAAAGTAAATCTCAGATTTGCAGCACCTGAAAATCTTTTGCAGCCTGTGGGGAAACCCACCAAATTCGTGTTCTTTTGTATCAGTGCAAAGGGAAAAAATAAAATTTGCCAGTCTGCTCTCCAGCATTGCTATGGCTGAACAGAGCTGAAGCTATGTATAAAGGAAAGAATTATCTTGCAGACCTCAGTTAAGGGATTCAGAGGTTGTTACCAGAATTTTAAATTCAGCTGGCTCCCTCAGTCTCCAAACCAGTATCTAAGTGTCAATCATAGCGGTTGGAAGGCACCGCTGGAGATCATCGAGTCCAACCCCCCTGCCAGAGCAGGGTCACCCAGGGCAGCCCACACGGGACCAGAGCCAGGTGGGTTTTGAAAGTCTCCAGAGAAGGAGACTCCACAACTTCTGTGGGCAGCCTGGGCCAGTGCTCTGTCACCCTCATGGTAATGAAGTTTTACCTCATGTTGAAGTGGAACTTCCTGGGTTCCAGTTTGTGACCATTGCCCCTCATCCTATCACAGAGAACCACTAAAAAGAGACTGGCCCCTTCTATACCTTATGCTGCCAGTGAAATGTCTTTTTATCAGCTTTAGTCTCTAATTGGTTGTAAAGACTTGACTGAAATGAAGATTTACAAAATGAACACTTGACTAGAAAAGTGCTCATATAGACAGGTCACAAAGTTGTCTCCTGGGATTCACGTAATTCATGTGTTGCCTGTAACAGCTTTTTAGAGAGCCAGCCCTCTGACAACACTGTAAAGCTAGACAACTGCACCACGCTTCTCATTTCATCCCTGTTGTATCATGGACTGGCTTGACATAAAACCAGAAGAGTATGTATCCAAGAAATGTGTCACTTAAGATTCAGATCTAATTAATAAATGGAGTATAAGAACTCATTCACAAATTTGGAATTAAAATTAGGCTGTTTAGATTAATAATTCATTAGACTCTTTAACTGTGGTGTATTTATTTTATAAAAATATACATATTTAAAGACTACATGCTTTATCAACATTTCCCCCATTATTCTGAAGACTGAATGCTGGTACATTTTTCCTGCAGATAAAGAAACAGCCATCTCTACTTTCATATATTGTGATAAAAATAATTATATATTAAGTTTTACTTTAAAACATTGCGAAGGTGAAAAAAGATCTGACTAGAGAATGTCTCAAGCTAAAGACCTACAAAATAACTAGATTCTTATTTGATAGTGTTTTAACATACTTTGCCACAACATACAGGCAGCTCCAGTGCAGCACGATGTACTTGCTGCCTACCTGCCATATCCTCTATTTAACAGACACAGAGGATTTCAACTGAGAGGAAGATGAATAAAACTAACTACAGATAGTATTTCTGACACTCATAGCCTCCCATTCTCCCAGCAATTATTATTCAACCATCCACAGATCTGTTAACTCAGAGGTTGAACAGTTTTCCTTCAGCAACAGTTTGGGATGAGACAATAAGCCCAGCTCTCAGCTATTTACAATGCCAAGGTCTACATGAAGCAGTATGGCATAACACTTCAGTCCAAGAAAAATGAGCATTTTTTTGCAACTTCGGGTGAGATGAAGAAAGGAAATGTAGTTGCTCATATAGGCAATTCAAAGGGGAACAAGAACTTGCTTAGATTTGTATTCTAAATTATCCCACTGGGCTTGAACCTCAGTTTTACAAGTTGCCATATTACTTCTAGAACCGCTAGAAGAAAACAAGTCCTCTTACATGTTACCAAAACTTGGACTTCATCTCAATCAATTCTTTAAGCAAAGGTTAAGAGCTGCTAAATGCTTCATGGGATATGGCTGACAGCTTAAAAATGAAACCTGCTGAAACAAGTAATCCCATCTGCAAAGCGCTACAAAAATCCATTCTCTTCCCAGAAGATAATTTGTTTACCACAGAAAATAATTAGTTCTCTGCCCATTGTATTGATCAACTTTCCTCCTGAGTGTGTTGTCTGATAGATGCTCAGACTCTGGAGCCTTTGAACTGAAGGTAATCCCAGGGTTACCCTGGCTAAAGAGAGGCTTAGGCAGACAAGGGGCAGAGTTATTCACAGCCTTGTGATGACCCCTAACTTCCAGCTTCTCTGCTCTCTCTCACCTACTTTGGTGAGCTGGTAAGGAGACTGGGATGCAAACTGGGGATAGCTATCATGGCTTCTGAGAGAATGCAGTATCAGTACATCCTAGAAATGTTTTAGCCAAATTAACAAACTTTGATAGAGAACAGCAAGCTGAACCTAACTGACCTTTTAATTTTAATAAACGGATATTTTAAATTTATTATGCCACTATTAATGATGTCAGACGTAGGAAAGAAATACTATCCCAGTCAGGTGCACATTCTCAAGTAGCTAATGCTTCAAATAGTATCATGGATTAAAGCAGAAAGTACTGGATTCCTGTCCAAATTAATTATTTTTCAGTAAAACTTTAATATTCAGCACATAAATTTTACTTCACTTGCTATAAAATCAATTATTTACATCTTAAAACTGTGGATTGCTTCAGGAAAGCATAATACAGCGTTCATTTTTGTTCTTTATATATAAATTAACAGATATTTTACATATATGTAAGATATTTCAGAAGTTTAGGAAATTAAATTGTTTCCCAAAATTCAATATGAAACTAACAAAGTGAAACTTCTGGTTATGAAGATGAAAAGTTACCTCTGAATTTATCCAAGAGATTTGTTTCCAGTGATGCTATTTAAACACGAATCTTCTGATGGCACCACATATGCTATACAAGAATAAAGAAGACACAGTTAATCCTTTGTTACTGCAATTGCCACTTCCATGACTGCTAGAACTCATTCTAAAGCATGTGAATTTAATGTAATCTGACAAATGGATTTTGCTTCAACTGCTCATCATTTACCATATAAGAATACTGGAATGGGATACATGAGTCCTGTTCCTGCTCTTCTTCAATACCCTCAGGGAGCATTATTGCTCTTGCATCCAGAAGGGATTTGAAGCAAACAAAATATGGTAAGGACCTGCTGAGGTTGGTAAAATACCTGTAAACATTATTTCATTCATTTTTCATTTAACCTTTGGGTCTGTGAAATGGTATTCTAACCTACAGCACAAGGTGAAAATAATTAGCTGATAAGGATTAATTGCCACAATACTTTTCACCACCTTCTTTCCTACATATTTACAAAAGTGAAGAACTTGTACAGAAGTTGAGCTTTAGCTAGCAAGAACATGCAGATGACAGAAACCACGTAGTAGCTCAAAGCTGATAAAGTCACTGAAAGCACTGCAAGTCTGTGAATTGAAAATGACCACCACAGTTTAAATTGTCTATGAATAATCTACAGTATGGACAGAAAAATGTAAAGCAGTGCAATTGTTTCAAAAGCCCTGTGGGAACATCAAAATAACAGGCTGGCATAAGAACAAACTCCTTTCTTGCTTTGGTTTCGACATCACTTACTATCAAGGATCTTCATTCTCTAAACTACAGTTATAAAGCATCCCCATTACAGGTAAGAGGCAACTTTATTAGTGATCCTTGTGACAACTTCTTAGGAACCTTAGGATACAGAAGCAACATTAAAACGAGATTAAATTTGAGTAACAGTTGCTTGAAAAGTTTATGTGCATCAAGAGTCTGTGACTAAGCTTCACACTGACAAATACACAAGTTAAATTACTTTCCCACAAGCCTTGCAGCACACCCCTTGCATGTCCACAGTGGTTAGAAAGGTTCCCATAAATTAGCTTCCTGCTTATTCCTGCCCTAAGGTCACTGATCTCCCACATGCCTAAACAGAAAAACAACCCTGCATTTTCCAATTAGCAGCCAAATAATACAAAAAAAGTTACCTACTAAGAGTGCTCAGAATTCTGAGCTACACAAGAGCTCCCCTTAACGGACCGAGGCTCAGTAAAAGGCAACATGCTACCACTATAATGCTGAGTAGACAAAGCAGCCATGTTAGCAGCTTGACTTGAAACTTCTGTCCCCTCTTGACCAGGCAGTCACTTGAACCCATGTAGATAAGCTGGGTTTTCCTAACGGGCTCCCCTCAAAAAGGGTCTTCACACAAACAGTACGTTCCCTGAAGAATTTTGCACAGCACGCTATGCAGAAATATCCTTACTTGCATTTGTATTTGTACTGGTTTTTTACGCAGCTCTAGAGCAGTACAAGACAGCCAAGCCAGGCCTCCCTTGCCCAAAGCACTCGAGCATCCCTGCTCTGAATAGGGCAGCGAAGGCGCCGGACGCCAGGGAGAAGCTCACGCTTGTGCTCTAGTGTGGGTTGCTTCCCTGAGCTCTTCACCAGCAACAGCGCTTTCCCAGCACGGGCCAAAGGAGCAGAGCACAAGCTCAAGAGCCCCCGGCCAGGGAAGGACAGCCGAGCCCCAGCAGGCCCCAGGCCTCCACCAGGCAGCAGCCGTTAACGGCCACCCGGCGCAAGAGGGGGCCCCAAGGTGCCCGCCTAAGGCGCGAGCACGCAGGGAGCCGGAGCCGCACCAGGAGGGGAGAAAAAACAAAAAACCAAAACAAAAAAACCCGCGGGGAGGAAGCACTAGTGCGGCGAAGCGAGCGAAGCCGCCCGCTATACGCCGGGTCAGGCCGCCCCTTCCCGCCCCCGACCTACCGAAGCCTGTGAGGAAGCGGCTACAAGCGCCCGCGCCCTCCTCCGCCCTGACACCCAAACCCGTCGCGCGGGGGCAGCCGCGGGTTCATAAGGGAGGGGCCCGAGGGCGCGCGGCCGTCCCAGCGCGCATGCTCGCCACACCCCCTCCGCCCCTCCCATAGCGAGACTCCCGGGCGCCGCGCCCCCTTCCCGTCCGCGAATCCCGCCGGGGGCGGGGCGGAGAGGCCGAGGCGCAGGCGCAGTAGGGAGGCGCGGCGTGTTCCTTCGCGCGCCCCCCCCCCCCCCCCCCCCCCCCCCCCCCCCCCCCCCCCCCCCCCCCCCCCCCCCCCCCCCCCCCCCCCCCC
>JANIJG010024468.1:0-68534 GCA_024611175.1 Megaceryle torquata
GTCCATGTCCTTCCTGTGCTGAGGGCTCCAGAGCTGGACGCAGTATTCCAGGTGAGGTCTCACCAGAGCAGAGTAGAAGGGGAGAATCACCTCTCTCCATCTGCTGGCCACACTTCTTTTGATGCAGCCCAGGATGTGATTTGCTTTCTGGACTGCAAGCACAATTAATCACAATCAATTTGTGACAGGAAGATGGGTCAATGGGTGAGCTCTGAATGAACAGCAAGAGCCCAAATCTAGAAATTGGGATTGCTCTGCTGAGCACAGTTCTGGTGTGCTGGCCCCCACTGTGGACAGAAGAAAGAAAGAGAGTAATTATGAGTTACATTTCTTTTGCACCTCCATTAGTGGGAATCTAGTTTATGCATCAAAATGGAAAGGCTTTTCAAAAAATACTTCATTGTTCTGCAAATTCTCCTTTTCCATGGTGATGTTCAATTTCTTTCTGAATTGTGCTTGGCTCCTGTCCTCAATAATTTCCAACAGCCTTGTATTTCACAGGGCATTTGTATACTGGCTGTAAAATCTTCTGATGGGCTTTAAAAGGTTGGATTAAAGGATTTGACACCCAGAAACAACCTGACAGTTGACTGCCAGTGCCTTCTAGATACATTCTCTTCTGTTGTTGCTATCAAGCAAATTCTTGCCCAGAGACTATTTCCATTTTGTCTTGATGGTGGCAGTGATTCTCAAAGTATCTTCAGGCTCTCCATCTTTGATAAAGACCAAAACAACAGTCCCAGGCTTGTCTCTATCAAACCAACACATCTCCTCCTGTGGGACTGTACAGTCTTGAGCTATGCCCTTTCCCTGGAAGCCAAAAACATTAGAGATGGAAGCAGCCACCTCGGGGTCAGTTATTCCATCTCCAGGTGAACTAGTCCATCCTTAGGTTGTCATCCACTTGCTTTCCCAGCAAAATAGAGCTGAACTTTATGACATGTTCTCCACTCCCCTTCTTAACAGGTTTTATAGCAGGACTTCGTCATGGTTTAGGGTCAGGGCAGACTGATAGACCTCTAACAGACACTCTCTGTTAACCCCCCTTCGTCCCCAAAGGGGAAGAGAAAGGGAATAAGGGAGAGAGATGCAGCGATTAGAAAAGGAAACTAGAACAGCTTTAGTGATAATAATAATAAAATAAAATGGAATATATACAAATATATACAAAACCAGTATTGAACCCAGTCCTTATAATGGCAATTATATCACTGTCACCACTGATGCTGTGGAGAAGGCAGTCGGGACATCCCAAGCTGGAATCAGCAGCAGGCAGGAACCAGATTCAGGAGCTGGATTCTGGAGCTTGATTCAGGAACATATGGATCAGGATTGAAGGCAGAATAGACAGAGTGCTCCTTGGATGTTTAGAAAGGCATGATAGGATGAGGGGCAATGGTTTTAAATTAGAGAAGGGTAGATTCAGATTGGACGATAAGAAGTTCTATATTATGAGGGTGGTGGAGCACTGGAACAGGTTGCCCGGGGAGGTGGTGAAGGCCCCATCCCTGGAGACATTTAAGGTCAGGCTTGATGAGGCCCTGAGCAACCTGCTCTAGTTGAGGATGTCCCTGATCACTGCAGGGGAGTTGGACTAGATGACCTTTGGAGGCCCCTTCCAACCCAAGGCATTCTATGATCTCCTAAATAAACAGGGCAGTGTGATCATATGACTGATGTCCCTCCATCTCATTCCCGTGACTCCACAAACCACCGTCCATTTTTAGTCTTATCTGAACCATCTTAAATCAACTCAAACATAATAGTGACTTTCTACAAGTTTAGGGAAAAAATATCTGACCAGTAGAAAAGAGAAATATTAATGGTCCCCTGACAAGAAAGACATGTCAAATACAACCATGTTGAAAAATAGAAATCTGGGGCTGTCAGGCTGAGAGCTCAAGTGGGAAAGGAACATCTCCCTAACCAAGGCCAGCTTCTCAGCTTTACCCAGTGCAGCAGAAATGCCAGTCTCTCTGCTGCCTCACTCAAAGCCTGGCCACCCTCTCTTTTTTCTCACTGTGTTGGCAGGCAATTTGCGAGTACATCACCATGTGCCATTTCAAGCTTCATTTGAATAAGCGTCCCATATAATAGACTTTTATAGCTCTCTTTCTGTGAATTCTAAATTAACGCAACTAATTAAAATGTTCCAAAGTTTTATGTAAATAACTAATTAGCATTTGAGAAGGAATAGTAAATTCACAGATGGTTGTGCTCCATTCAGGGCCCACTCTGCTCTCAGTGGCTTGTAGCCCATGAAACGTTGGGCCCCTGGTGCAACATCCTTGTGAAAGAAGAAGACAGCCTGGGTTTCACCCTGAGGATGACCCAGCACCATCTGCCCTCCCTGCAGGCAGTGGGAACTCTTCATCTTGCAGGATTAGGCCCATTCTTTCTGTTCCTGACACCAGGGCTTGCAAGAGTAAGAAGAGTGTGGGAGCATGGATAAGAACCCCAAGGAAGATGAGGTCTGCGCAGAGGAGATGAGGTGGGTGTCTGAACTGTGATTTTCAGTATTCGTACTGGTGTTGCTCTGTCACTCCAAGGATCCTCAAGAAAGCTTTTCCTGGGCATACCTTGTAGGTGTGCAAGCTATGATACAACACAGCTGAACCTCAGCACTCCTGGGTTCCCACCACAGCACTGCCACTGTGTCCCTGGAAGACTCTGTTCAGTCACTCAAACACTGTGCCCAAGAATCCCAAAAGGCAATGTAAACTAAGTATTTTCTTCTTCTCACGTAGGATTGAAGCTGATTGATGTCTGTAGCACACTGCAGAGACTTGGGGAGAGGTGGTGCAGGAGTAATACCTTTGGAGAATGGGGACATCTAAAAAATAGATCCCTATCTAATGCTTGTTGTTCAGGAGGGATTGAAGAGAATATCACTTTTCTGACATCCAGACTCTCATATGTATCAGAGTCTTACATTTATACAGCCCCTAGCACCCTGCACATCTTAATGCTGTAACAACACAAAAATTCTCAACTGTAAATGCAGAGAAGGAGCTTACAAAAGTAACCAACTGGAGCTTGTTTGCTCTAGAAAAGAAATGTTAGCAGGAGTGTTAAAAAAATAAACAAACAAAAAAAACCCCAAAACAACAACAATCAAACAAACAAACAAAAAATTATTGTTTTCCCCTCTTATTGAATAGGTTCTAAACAAACCCCTCAGCTGTTCTAAGGACAGCTCTTAGTGCTTGCACCTTTTTCTTCCAGAGCTGCAAAGGCCTGTGGGAGATGGGGGATTATAAAAACCTGCTTCAGGGGCTGTTAAGATTTTCTGATGAATTGGAGCTAAATCTCTAGGAAGGAGAGGTGAGCTCAGTTGGATTTGTATTTTAGGAAGATACTGTTTGGCTAGAGGGAAATTGAGGGACCAGAAGCAGGAGTCTGTGGGGAAATCAAAGGGTGAGTTTCAAGGGACAGGTTAAAAGCAAGAAGTGTGCAGAGCCTTGCCATTTGAATGCATTTAAAAATGGAAGTGTGTCCTTCAGACATATTACCAGGAGAAGATATAAAAAAATGGAAGATTAAGTGAAACAGTAAAGCTGTTGGGGATTTACTAGTTGAGGGGGGGAAAAGGCTGGGTTATGCATGCCTCTTGTGTAGTCTTATTTGCAATCCCTGCCTGCCTTGGAAGAATCTTCCCTATCTCTCTTTGTTTATGCATGCAGTATACTCATGGAGAGCAGGGAGGAAGATGTGAGCTCTCCATCTGATCTTCCAGCCAGAATTTCTCACCCTGACACCAGTCTGGAGAGGAAGTGAGTTGAGCCGGGTGGCCAGAGGGCAGCCTGGCTGTGCTGCAGGGATTCAGAGGCTGACATGGAGGGGGAGCAAACGCAGAGTCTCATCATCTCATCCCTACTCTGATCCCACCTACACTGACTGCTGCAGCATGCCTGGAGAGTACAAGGCATGTGGGTAGACAGCATCTCACACCAAATATCAACTCACCATATTTCCAGGCAGAGCATTTGAATTTTTACCTGTCAAGAGAGGAATGTTAGAGAGCAGCCGGCTGTTGCTGTGTTCCTCGAATCCATAAGCACTGATGTGACCCCTCCCTAATTCTGAGCGTGGAGGCATTTGGCTGCAGCCTGTCCTGAGCTGACTCTGCCTGCGAGAAAGAATTCACTGCTCTTCCCTACCTGGAGTCCAGGTGGGTTGGGTGTGCTTGGCAGAGGACAGGCGGCACCTGAGGCCCCCAACTATTCAAAATAAACCCATAAAGGGCAACTGGCAAGAGTTGAAGAAGCTAGGCAGGGCTATAAGCAATAAACTGTGGCAGCAGTTGCTAGGTGTTAGGAAAATCTGAGGAAGTCTTAGAAAGAGACGTTAGCATGTGCCTTCACTTAAGGGCACAGCACATCGAGCCTTTGGTGCCTGGGGTCTGAGTGTTGCAGGAGGCATCAGGAAGTGTGCATGTGTCCCTATGCCCATGTGGCCCCTCTTGCAGAGCTAAGGCCTGGGATGGAGCAGGGGGTTTTTGGTGAAGTAGCTCATGTGCCAGCTGATAATGACTGGCACTGTGGTGTATTTCTGCATTCATTGCTAAGTGGTTCTGCCTGGAAAATTGACTTGGAAATGTGTTTCAGGATGTGCCAGATATTGTCATGCTAATTTCTCAGCCAAAACCTCCCATGTGGTGTCCAATGTGATATCAGTAACTCAAAGGCAGTGGAAAATGAAGCCTCTATCTGCTTTCAAGCAATTTATTTTCCTTTTGTCTTTTTACATCCAGCAGCTAAGTAAATTACAGGGATTAAAATACAAAAGACATTTAATTTTTAAAACTGTAATTTCTTAGCTCCTGGCATTGAAGTAACGAAAAAAGAAGCAAAATTAAGAAAAAGAATTATAACCCAAATATAATTTCTAATGATTAAAACACAAATACAATTTTAACTGATTAAAAGTAAGAGGACCTGTTTGAGCACAACGAAACAGCAGCAGGCTTCAGGATTCGAGCAGCTGTAATCAGCTTCAATTTCACATTAAAAAAACCAAAGGGGAAAATTTCTGCTGGTGATTACTTTGCCTGTAGTTCTGGCATATTTAATCTTTCTCCTTATTCAAGCTGTTTTTAATTTCATCAGCCTTAGCCTTAATTCTGCTTTTCTATTCCTCAAGTCTCAAGGGCTATCCAGCCCTTTGAACTGATTTCTGACGTGCTCTGTGGGAGGTACAGTGCCTATCTGGAAAGCCTGTGAGATGAAAGGTCTCTTATGCTCTTTTTCCAGGTGGGCTGTAATACACACAAGTTTGTGGCTATGCGAGAAGTCAGTGACAGAGCTGGGAATTAGCTCAAGTCCCAGTGTCCAAGCCAGAAAAAAGTGAAGCCAAGATAGCATTTATTCCTTGGGTGCAGTAGATCTTAAAATGTAATTCTGAGTGCTAAATTCTCCCATAAAAGCAAACAACTGCTAGGCTTAGCCCAAATCCTCTTATTTTGGCACTTGTATTTTTTTTAAGATCCAACTTAAGTTTTCAAAACAAAACTCAACATAAGGACACACACACAAACAAACAAAAAACCCACTTCTCTAAATTCTTTCAGCGTCCCATTTCTCCACCACAACACATCTGTCTCCTACAACACTGTACACTGTGTTCTGTTTTTAATGGTGAAAGCAGTCATCGCCATACACAAGACACTTGCTGGAAAGGTGTGCTTCTCAAACTTGCTTCCCCCTGTGAATTCCAGGGCAAGAAAGGTCCTACCTAAATCCTTTCATGTATGCTCAATATTTCAGTTGTTGCAGTATCTATTTCAGGTGTTTGTTGCAGCATTGGAACCGGGGTACTTGAACAATTCACAGCAATTTCTCACAACAGTTCAGTGGACTTTATACTTTGGATAGTTTTAGAATTGAGTCCCCATGGATGTGTGATTTAAGCATTTGAGCTCTCCATGAACGCCTAAGTATTGAAGATAGTTTTCTGTAGTTATCATTCTGGGATATGCACACACACATAGGAGAAATCCCTAACCTAAAAGCAGGTCCCTTTAGCTTTCTGACAGGCAAAAGGTTTCATTGACCTCATTCTCTAATGGATATCTCTACTGATACACCAAGGCAAACAAAAGGGCTTTCTGGACTATGTAAAGCAGCAGAGGTAGCTGCAGTTGCCTCAGATCTGAGGGTGACCTGCAAAGCCTCTCTTCTGGGGAGGATGCAGCAGAACAATATCATCCTTGTTTGCACTCATTTAAATCAGTGCCCAGAGTCTTTCCTTCCCCCTGTGCAGCACGTCCCCTGCACAGGCTCACAAAGGGACATATTCATCAGTGAGCAGCAGCTAGTTATAATCCTTCTGAAAGACAACAGGCTGTGCCAGCTCTACCATGGCTTGTTTTAAAGGCTTCACCCTTCCTTGCTCATGCAAGCCTGGACCTATTTTGGCTGACTCCTGTACATGCAGATGGGTTTGAGGGTCTAAGAAACAACTGAGGTGGTTTCCATGGGGTAGGAAAGGACTCTATGGGTCAGCAAGTCCCACTGAAGTGGTTACATCCCCTGTGAGGGCCCAATGACTTCTGTCCTGGGAGACATTTAGTTTCATGCCCACGCTCCTCCCACAGACAAACTGCTACACAACCTCACTGCTCCAGATGGGGCAACCCTTTGCATTTTCAGCCTCAGTTTATTCATGGCCAGTTTCCTCCCATTTGTTCCCATGCCAGCACTGGCCATTAGATTAAAAAGCTCTCCCTGGCACGGGATTTATTCATCTTGCTGTGTTTGTAGGGAGCAAGCAGCTCCTTGCATCTTTTGTTTCATGAGGATGAGACTGAATCTGCTTTACTTCTCCTGTTGCAGAGAGGCAAAGTTCAATCCTCAGTCCTCCTTGTGACCCTTCTCTTTGGCTAAACTCCATTTACTTGTCCTGAGTCTTCCCAGGCCAGGCTGGGCAGGATGATGACAGCCAGGATGATTGCAGCCTGGCTGAGGATGTAGCTGCAAAAGCAAAGACTGAGCCAGTCACAGTGGCGAAGTTGAGTAGGGAGGGGAGAGCTCCCAGTGGGCTTGGGCTGGAGGAAGCATTGATTATGGTGGTGAGGTGAAAACACTGCAACATAGAAAGCCAACACTTAATTAACTCATCAGTTAACCTTAATGTAGGGAGCAGGGCTCCCCTGCCTTTCCTTGTCTCCCTTCCATATCACATATCTGCTCTCCATCCTGTCCTGTGTCCTACCCTGTGTCTGTCCTACCTCTCCTCCTGCCACTCTCCTTTCTTGCTTACTTTCTAGAAAAGTCTTTCACAATCCCAGTCTGGACTGTACTGGGAGACTGGTCAAAGCTTAGCAAGGTGATTGTTTTCCCAAAAGTCATCCTCAGCAGCCATCAAATGCTCTGAAGGCAGCTGAGTAAGAACTTTAAACGGGTTTAAACTGCTCTCTGTGCTTATGAGCTGCCAGGGGTTCTGTGTGCTCCTGTTTGCCAGTAAATTCCTTCCCACTCTCACCAGAATTCAGAGGTTCTCAAGGTGTTCCCTGAAACCTTGGCTCAAACAAAAAGCATGACTAAAAATTATTGTATGACACTCAAGTCAGCAAAGGCCATCACTCCTAGTCCACATACATACAAGAATGAGCTCAGGTCCTAAAATTCAGACCCCCTAATACAACCTCAGCCCCATCAGACCTGACAAGTTAAACCAGCTTCTCCCAAGTTCATTTTGTCTCCCAATCTTGCATCCCCTCTCATGAAGCTCAGCAAGAACCAGCCCCTGATAGAAACAGTTTCTGTGGCAGCTCTCAACCCTTTGGATGATCCTAGAACTGCACATCAACTTCCATCAAAAGGATGGGCACTTTAAGCAAAGAGATAATAGACAATCATAAATTGCTGGATGTTGCAGTAGTCCCTGTTGCTGCCTGAGAGATGCATTTGTCACCTAGCAACAACATAAGGTGATGAAGAAATAACAGATTTTTAATCTAATGGCCATGAGCTAAAATCTATCAGAGAGCAGCCTCCCAAGTGCACTGATGAGGTGGATGTAATTGACTGGAGAGGCAAGAGGTACCAAACTTTTTATCAGTAAGTGGATCAGGAGAAGGGAGCAGGGTTACCTTTCGCATATGTATGTACATGTGTGCATGTATGTCCTCATGGGGTCATGACAAAAAGACTAGAAAAATCTCTCAGACTGGAGATAACCCTTGGACACAAGCTACCCAAAAGATGAGTATCTCAGTATTGCAAAACCCCAAAGGCAGCAGTGTCGCAGCAGGCAGGGAGCTGGCAGGAGGGGTCACACCACCTGCTGGTTTTGGTGCAGAGCTCCTCTGGGCTTCTGGTGTCAGGTCCTGGCTGCCTTAGAGCAAGTACTGAGGCTTTTTATGACATTGATGTATTCAAGCTGCTCAGTAGATCATGGACAGGGAGAATTTTCCTGATAAAGCAGCCGTTCTTTTCAGTATTAGGATCAAGCCTGCAGCAAAAGAGAGGGCTGTTTGTGGACTCCCTCTTAGCCAACTCTCTCTCCTCTCAACACCATTACTGTCAATACAGGGACAAGCTTCACAAATTGCCACCAGCACTTGAACCCTCTGTATGGACCAACCAGCAGAAAACTTCAAAGTCTGCCTTGAGACCAGGAAGATGAGCAGTGGCAGAATTTAAATTTTTTTTTTTTTTTTTTTTTCTGGAAATAGACCCAGAACAGATGCTCTGTGTTATTTTTCAGTAACAGGAACTCATTGTTGTACCAGCCCCCCAAAATACTGGCGGTGATCCATTTGGTAGCTCTAAATTGGAAGTACCCCAGGTGCTGGCCTGAGGGAAGTAATTGTGAGAGGAAGAAATCTGAAATTAATTCACTGATGGATGATCCCTTTGAAGCCTGAAATTGTAAGAGTCACAAGGTTGCCAGCAAGGCTGTGCACATTTTTATACTGCAGGAGCTTTTTATTTTAAGAAAACAGCCAAGAAATTGGTTTGGCAATTTACTGTTAGACAAAATTGAGAAGGATTGGTCTGAACCAGGACACCAACACGTTGCGACCATCTATATTGTGTAGCATGTGCACTTAGCACCACTGTGAGAGATGCCTTCTCAGAGGGCCTCGTTTCAGAAGCTTGCCTTTAATTAATAGTGAGCTGAAAGTAAGCATGTGAGAACACCAGGGTTTGGTCTGGGTTTATGCAAAACTTTAACAATAAATAACAAGGCTGAGGTGAGTGTGTGTATCAGAGTTGGTTAGACTTCTTGACCTTTTAGTTGAAGCAAAGCCACAGAGGTGTATCTCAAGAGCAGCTTACCTTTGTCAATCATTACTGAAGTAATGGCATCACAACATAATGCTTAACTTCTGGAGTGATGGCTAAACATATTCATGGCAACACCCTTTGTGTTAAATCTGGAAGAAGCATAGTTAATGGTGCATTTCAGCCACGGGCTGTAAACTTCAGTGACAATCTATTACTGACTACTGAACAAACTGAGATCGTCTGTTCTGTGGTGATCAGAGCTACGGTGCAAACCCCTATTTAACTACATTATCTGGATGTATCCATTAGGATTAAATTGTTCCTTGTATTGTGCAATGAAATTTTGTATCCCTTATGAGAACCATTGGGATGTGTGGTTTTTTGGATGCATCTTCCTAGCAAACCAACCCCTGGCAGCTGCATGACAGCAGTATTGGTGCTGGTGGTGGCTGTCTTGGGCTTGGAAGAGTTGCCCTCATCCTTGGTGCATGTTTCAGGTGGTAGGAGATGGTTGGAAGTAGCTCTGCTGTTTCTATGATTCCAGAATTGCAGCTGAAGGCAACATGTAACAAAAGCATGGTCTCACAACACGGTCTCCAGCAATTGTTTGTAGCAGATGCTGTTAAATGCAGCCGCGGGTTAATATGGAACCAAACTTCAGCAACAGGAATTTGTGAACAGCTATGAAAATACTGAAACAACTGCAAGGTGCTGACCTTAAACTCATGTTCCTTTAACTTCTAGCAGCCATCTGAGTGTGTCCATGCAAACCCAAATTCATTCCATGTCTAGTGGTAATTTCTGAAGCGCGGGAAGCCATTGGGTAACGTGTTTTCTCGCTGAAGGTACAATGTGCAGGGATGTTTTAAAAGCCCCAAATTACAGAAGGTAAAATACTGCTGCAAACAAGGCTCTTCCCACATTTCTCCAGCTAGTGATGCAGAGACCTGGAGCTTTGTGCTTCGCTTCATGGATCACAGGAATTGGAGTTCTGTGTTTAACCTTCTCCCAGGTAATCAGACCCTTCACTGAGACCAGGCTGATTTTAGGGCTTTTGTGGAGGGAATATTTCGACTTTTATAGAATTTAGTCATCATTTAGTTTTGGGGGTTTTTTTGGGGGAAGAATTTTTTGAGGACCTGATGAATTTGGGGAAGTTTTTATGTTCACAACAGTTCCAGTTAATGCAGAGAAAAACATCATTGTCTTAATCCTTTATTCTGTGTACAGCTATTGAAATGGAAGAGCATGGGTCGTGAGCAGCACTGGTGGGTGTTTGGCTGCATTGATAAATTACTGCCTCAGAGCAGATGCGCTTTGCTGCGGTTTAACTACACTAAGGTAGCTCTGCTGAGGTAGTTTGAAGGATGATAAAGGAGAGTCCAGAGGTTGTCATTCAGCCATGAAGAATAGTCAGGGTGCGTGTAATCACAGCAATCAGCTGTCCAGTTTTGAAATGTTGTACTAATAATCAGTTGAAGTGAAATAAAAATTAATTAATTAATTAAAATCTGCACTAGGGTGTATGTGTGACATAGTAAAGTAGCTCTATTTTAAAAGTACATGTCTGGAAGATTTGAAGCTTCTGTCTTTTTCTCTATTCCTCATTTGGGTTTCAACTGCTTGTGAAATTTCATAGATATGAAAGACTTATTATACCTAAAGACCTCTGGTGAAACTGGGGACCAAAAGGCAGTGTGTGCACAGGATCAGATTTGTTATAGAGATTTGTGGAGTGATTTCTTGCTTTTTACGGTGACACAAGCTTTGCACAGCAAGATCCTTACAAAGAAGTCCTTTGTCTCCAATTAGAGATGTAATATGACATCTCTCAATTAAATGTATTTGATACAAATTTCTAATACAAAACAGACCTTTCCAGTTTGGCTCGGAGAAAGACAGAAATCTCTATGTGTTTTAGATATACACAGAAGGAAATCTAAAGTAAAGATTTACAAATTACATTCTGAGTTTTCTCCAAGAAATAAATCTAAATTCTTCCATCTTGTTCATTCTGCTTCCCAGTGTTATGGGCTATTCTATAGCTGATCTGAAGGCTTTCTGTAGTAAAGTTGGGCAAGTGTTGTAACACACCTACACAAATCAGCCAGAAATCATATTGTATTTGATTCAGTCATACTGCTGAACCACTCAGGTTACTTTTATGCATGGATAATCTGAAACTGAATCTAAGATCAACAAGACTTGCAAAAATAAATTTGCTTGAGTGGGAAGTAGAGAATATACCTGAAAAACAAGTTTCAGGTTCACATATTTGCAATACCTGAAACCTGACTCTGGGAATGATGCACCACTATTATCTGAAAACAGGGAAATGCTGAGCAGAGCACCCATCTGGTCAAAACAGATCTAATTTACAATACATTCACAATTAACTGCTGGAAAATGAGCTAAAGACCTAGAGTTTGGTCATGGTACATTCTCAGCAGACATTTCTGTATAGTGAAGCCCAGTTCTATAAACAGGTCTCTGACACCTGCTTGTGTCTCCCTGTTCTTGTCCTTCCCTCTTTCACATCAAAAGAAATGCTTTCTCCTTGGCCTAGCTTTCATCTGCAAACTATTGAATTTATCGAGCTCTCTGTGAGGTTATCGACTGGTTTCAGTACAGGCTGGCTCAGACCAGAGACGGATGGAGGGCAGAGCTCAGCCCTGTGGTCTCTAGCGAGAGGTCTGCTTTTCATCCAAGCAGAAGCAAGCACCTGTAGGGCTCTTTGTCTGAGAATTCCCACTCTAAAATCAGTAATTATACTGGTAAATTGCAAAACACATGTCTGCCCTGTCTGATTTACATGTGTTTTTTCAGTTAGCAGACTCTGAGTCCGACTGTGAGCTTGGTGAGAGGTGAGTGTGGCTTTGCATTTTCTCACCCGTGGCTGCTCCCACCCCTGGCTCCATCAGGGTTGCTGTGCTCCTGCCCAGCCCACTGGCACAGCAGAGGAATGAGAGCTTCCAGAAAAGGGCTGTTTTTCTTCCAAAAAAGGAAAGGGAGGCTGGCAACCCTTTGGGTTCTCAGCAAGAATGCTGCTGGCGGGTGCTGGTGTTGAAAGACAAACCAGTTGCACCCTGCTTCATCATCTTCATTGGCTCCCATCTACACAGAGAAACTTTTAATAGGAATCCTTTGATGGAGGAAAACTTCTCAATCCTCTGCTTGCCAATCATGCTTTTCTTTGTGTTGGTAGATGCACGTTGGAGCCAATGTGGTCCCCTCACACTGGAGGGAAAGTTACTTTTATTTTTCCCTTGTTAGGTGCTTCGGGCAGAGCGATGAAAACTTTAGCAGCTGGTATGTGTGGTAAGTTTCAGATCTGTTTTAGAGGGAAAAATGGCAAATAATATTCTTTGATGGATATATAGAGAGAAAGGCATTAAGAGAGACATATAGCTAGAGAGCATTGCTCCTGGGCTGTCCCTGTGTTCTGTCTTTACTGACTAATGGGAATCGTTTATCCATATCCTCCTCACTGTACACTGACAATGGAGCTGGGCAAAACTGATGAATGAATGTGGGGAGAAATGTTTGAATTTCCAGCCAGCACTCAGCACTGAGCCCTCAGCGCTGAGATATTGGTTTCCAGGGACTTTGATCATGTCCAGTAGGTTGATGGGGAAACCACATCATTTTAACAGCTATTTCCAAAATAAGTTAATGAATATGTTAATTTGAAGACATGCAGCCATCTGCCTCTGCTGCCCACAGATGGTGATGGTGCTGTTCCTCTCCTGCTGCCTCTGCCTCAGGTTCCTGATGTCGTTTTTCCTGGCCTTGCTCCTGTCCTGTGGGATCTGCTGCTGCCTGCAGTGCTGGTTGAAACAGCGGAGCTGCCTCTCTCCCCAGCGCACCCTGGCCGTCTTCGCACTCAGCAGCTCCGATGCCTTTTGTGGTTAGTTCTCTCCCTGTGTGCTGCAAGGTGCCGCTGGCCCTGGTGGTCTTTCTGTGGCCCATCCACAGCCCAGTAAGAGGTGGCCAAGCTTGAGTGGGAGCTGGGCTGCTGCTGGGTGCTGTGTTTCTGGTGAACAGTGGGGTGCCCAGCTCAGGCATCTCGGGCACCGCTCAGATTGTGGACTGGAGGGCTTAAGCAAGCCACAACAACTTTTCCTCAGCTGTACCTTCAGCTGAACTCGGTGCTCTATCTGTGTCCCAGAATTGCTTATCTGGGGTTTGGCCACACTAACCTGGGAGGTGGGGGGGACTTTCTCAGTTCCTGGGCATTCAGCAGCCCAGCATACACAGCCACAGGCACTGCCTGGGGTCATGCAGTCATTTTCAAAACATGACCTGAATTTCTTACTCAGGCAAGACTGCACTGGTCTATTTAAGCCATCTCAGCAGGCAGCTTGACTGGCTGATACACTCAGGGGTCTGTCAACAAGTTGTGCTGGTGGGTGTTCTTCATTGTGGTAGCCACCCTCAACATTCCATTCTAGCAGGAGCATCAGACTTTTGAGAATCCATCAGACTTTTGAGTGATAATGGCTATGTTATAGTGACTATGTGTAGCACTCAGCACTGACCTTGAGTCACTGACCTTGAGTACTGCCAGCATTAGCTCGCTGGGCCAGACAACAGTCCCTCCAAGAATACATTCAATTCTGTCACTAGACTAACCCCTTCCCAGAGGAGGTAATGCCTGCTTTCTGGGTGGTCATGAATAGTGTCTTCACAGGCATGACCCATCCCAAATTCACCTGGATTCATCCATTTGGCTTTGTGATGATGCCGTGCTTGAAAAATTACATCCATGCCTTTCCTGTTTCCAAGTGGTTTGGCAGCTCCTCCCAGGGTCATCCCTCCAGCCCTCATGCTTGCTCTTCACCCCTTTCTGCTGCCCAGTTATGGCTTTTGCTTTTTTTCCAGCAAGTGAAGCACCTCAGTGCCCATTCTCCAGATCTCCGAGCCCCTGCATGACTGTGAAGATGTCATCTTCTCCTGCCTCATCGTTCAGCATTGGGGGAACTGAGTTGCCTCCATCCTATGAGGATATTATGAAGGAAAACAAACTCTAAATGCCACATGTTGGCTTTCTGCAATTCCACTTGTTTCACAGAGATCCTCCATTATACTATAGCAATGTGAGATCAAATCAGACCTTTCCACAGGCTGACCAAGAGACGGTAAAGCAGCACATATTTAATTTGAACCTAAAAGGGTACACATATGCAACAGAATAAATGCCCAAAGCATGTGTTGAATCTTTCACAGGAGCTCACCTTGATGTTTTGATTGGGCTCTAGATTTTGAGAAGCTCCTTCAAAGGTTTGTGTGTATTCATGGTTTATGGCTCAGCCTCCAGATCTGCCTCTCTAAGGCTTTTCAAGTTGGTGCAGCCCTGTGTGTTTTAGTACTGAATGTTGGTTGGTAAGTGACTTGATAGGTACTTCTCAGACTTGGGCTGCATCCTTCACTTGGCACGGTGCCAGCAAACACCCTCTGGCAAAGTTGTGTTGTTCTAATATATTGTAATGCAATCATGCCACTCTGCAATGAAGGATCATTTGCCACATTTGAAATATTTAGCACAGCATATCAGATTTGTCAACTGCAAAAGGCTGCAATTTTATGGCCAGGGAGGGAAAGTAAGAGATGGGTATTAGAGGGGGAGTAGCAGTGGCAGAAGCTGGTTACAGAGCACACAAACAAAAAAAATAGAGGAGTTTGCTCATTTGAGCTTTTCTTAATTTCATGGTGACTATCCCCAGGTATGCTTGCCCTAGCATTGCAGACCTACAGGCTTTGAATAGCCCAAAACCCAATGGCAGTTCTCCACGGACATGAATTATGGGGTTAGATATTTAATACTTAGCTACAGAATACTTTTTTTTTTAGGCTAAAGGATGCCATTTTCTTCAAGGTGACAGGATGGAAAGAGACTTTAAGAAGACTGCCTTATACCTCAGCAGGATCAGCTGTACCTAAACCACTCCTAGGAGGTATTAGCCTGCCTAGCTCTGAGATTACAGAGAAAAGATGCTGAACTTCCTCCTTAGCTGAATTCCAGATGAAAGCAAAGATTTCCTGTTTGTCATGGCAGGTCACTGAAGGCTGGGTTCAGCCCACCTAACCTCTTTACCTCTACTCTCTCAATGGCAAAGGCTGGGGCTGCAGTCAGACCTCCCTTTATGCAGAAGGTAAATGTCACAGTTAAATGTATCACATGGTTGTGGAACAATGAGCCCACTAAGTGGGCAGCTGGGTCCATGCTATGTACCCCAAAAGATTAATGGAAGCCCACATCCTGCCTCAGAGCAGCTCCCCAGCTGTAGAGTGGGATTAGTACCAGTTCCTCTGCTCAGGAAGGAACCTGGGGATATAAATCTACTAAAGGTTATGAAGTGCTCACATATTCTCATAATGAGGCTATATAAGCACCTTCGCTAGATAAAGAATTATAGCATATTTTTGAGAGACAAATTATCTGCCAGCACCACCACAAATTATCTCCATAAAATCTTATTTTAGAAGCAGCTTTAATGTTTGACTCTTGTGTGAAAAGAAATAAATGTTACTGTAGCAAAATGCCTGTTTGTGCCAGACGGCTAAAATAGTACAGGGTTTATTAATAAGAAAAATTAGCAAGTACAGACTCAGCGAGTGGAGAAGCTGAGCAACTCCTGAGTGTCCTCATGCTGGCAGGTAATCAGCACCTCTCAGAATCAGACCTTTTATATACATAACTGCTTCCACTACTCAACCCCTTCAATTTATGCCCTGAAGCATGAGATTTGATTATGTTTATCACTTCGGCTTGCATAGCCTGCTAGTGGGCATTAAATCAGCCATCACTTCCTTCCCACCTACACACTGCATTTGCTTCAGTGCCCGCTTCGTGGGAATGAACTCCACAGGTTGTCTGCATTATATGCTGCATAAAACATTACCAGCTCCCGCTTATTAATTGCTTGGCTCTTAATAAATGGCAGCCTTTAATTTTATTGAATGTCACCTTCTAATCAGATGGCTGGAGAGGCTAACAAGCAAGGACTGCTCTGGTTTCAATGCCTCCATCACTCTGCGTCCCTCTTTCACAAGGTCCAGTAAGCGGCACTCATTCCTGAGGCAGCCAATCCTTCCCCAGCCACCCAACAGAGGGCAAGCGAGGCTTTCGGCAGCGCGCCCAGGAGGCTGCTGCTCTTGCAGATACATTCGTGGGAACAGGCTTGTTTTTCTGTGCTACTAGTCTGCATTCAGCTTCACGTTTGGGGTGCTTTAATTATTCAAAAAGGGGCTAAAATTAGTCCATCAAAATTGTGTCAAGTGTCTTACAGCAAAGCAAGATAGTGGCTGTCACAAAATTAGGCTCCAGCTGGAGTCAGCATCACGGGAGAACCTGTGTGGGGTTAGACTTGTGCAACATGATGCGAGCCATTGGAGCTTCCAAAAACCGCTGCAGACCAGTACCCATTCCAAGAAGAGTTTGAGTAGGGTTGCTTGGGAGGGGCGTAAGCTGACCTTGCTGCTGGTTTAGGGTCAGGAAGGAGACTACCCTGAGAGGGGGCTCAGTAGGCACTCCCGTGGTCCTTGGCAGAGGAGCTAATTGCTTGGTGACCATCTGGAAGGGAAAGACAAACAGAACGTGGAGAGGCACACAGCTGGATTTTCACCTCTGTATGTCAAGATCTGAATAATAAAGTCATAAACTGACTCTCAGGCAAAACAGAGCAAAACCAAAAGCAACTTACTCATGGAGTCGGTCAGGGCTGTCAGAAGGGTTTGCACATGAAAGATGTGAAAATAATAGAAATGCTCGTTAATCTGTTTATTATTGTCATCTGAAGACTGGATTATGGGCTAAAGGCTTTTGTGTAAGGAGGAAAAGGATAGAGACAGGGACAGATGCTCTCTCTCTTCAGGTCACTAGATGGCACAAGTCTGGCTCTTTCCTTTCTCACTCAAAGGCATCTTGCAGCAGGGACCCAACAGCTATCGGGAGAAAATTGTCCTCCACTCCATGTAACAGTGCTTGGGCAGAGTATTTCACTCATTAATCGTTTGCCCACAATATTTGACAGATGCAGAACAGCAAACTGGGGGGCTGTTCCAGCCCCAGCTGAGAGAGGAAACCACACTTTCTTGGTGGAATGTTTCTTCTCTCTCTTGGAAAGTTTATAAAATGACTATAAGTAGGTGTGTCTAAACTGGGGATAAAGTCTACAGCTGTCAAAGAGTTGTTGCTGTAGGTGGGCTCTGGGGTCTGCAAGTACCATCAAAAGTCTGGGCAGCCTCTGAAATCACACCCTGCTTTCCCCAAGGCTGCTCCTGTTTGTGCTGCTGCTGCTGCCTCACAGGAGTCAGAGCAGGCCACCCAGCAAAGCACCTTTCTGGGCAAAGCACTTTTCTGGGCAAAGCTTGGACATGGGTTAGAGAAACACCAGACTCAAAGACAATGGAATTTATTAAATCTCACAAGGGTTACAATACGTAAGGAAAAGAGAATTCTGAAGTAACATTCTTATCTGCTGAAAATCATTGTTCATCTCTACTGAATTCACACAGAAATCACATTACAATGTGTATGAAAAGGAGGGGAGTCCCTATTTTTTAAAATACTCATGCAGCTGCTGTAAGAGATGGTCTAGTTCACAAGGTCACAGGCCGAATGAGTCCAAATTAGAGCCAGAGTTATTAAAAGCCATATGAACAAGGCTGCTTGACATAGTGAGAGGCCAAAGTACTGCATGCAGGAAAGGACAGACATTGCAAATGTCATTGGATTATTTTCTCTCTCACTTGCATATATCAAAATGTGAAATCAATACCTATTTGTAAGGGATGAAGTCAACTTAGGAAAGAACTTACCTACGAGACTTTGCTATTTTCCATAACCTACCAGAGCCCTGGCAGACTGCACTGAGCTGTGTGCTGTCAGTGGAGAATACGAGGATCCCCAGGTTCAAGGAGACACCAGGAGACAAGTGCAGCAGGGAGAAAACTTGGCAGTTCCAGCTCTCAGATAAGTCCCTGACTCTGCCTATACCCAGGGAAACGAAACAAGACTGAAGTGCCCAATTGTACAAAAATACTCCTTAGAAGTTAGTGAAAGTCTGGAGAAGGCTAAAGGGCAGTTGGTGCTGAAGGATTAAGTGCTGGGCCTCATCTGGAAACTGCAACTGAGCAAAAAGCCTTGGTAAGCCATCAATGACCATCAGGAAGTCAGAGTTGGTCAATTGTCATACCTGGCTGAGCTGCTGCTGAATGGAATGTAGGTAGGTATTAAGAAAATACCTTAATACCTGAGTTCATCTGCAATGTATTTAGCCTTAGGGACTGGTTGTGATTTTGAAAGAAAAAAAAAAAAAATCCTGTGTACTTTCTGAGAGGTTTCTTGCTAATGAATAAACAACCAACTAAAATAGACCTGCATTGTGGCATGGTAATGAACTAATGAGGAGTGAATACTGCAGTCATGAAATCAGAGTAAGAATTAAATCAAACAATTAACAATTAGATATTAACAAGTGATCAAAACATCAGATAGGCTGTCAGCAGGATTTGAATAATGAAGCAATGTAGTACTGAACTGGTTGCTACAAAACATTGACCTGCCAAACCTATGGATTGCTGTGACCTTTTCCTAGTCCTCTTGTGCAGGACACAGATCCTCAAAAACCACCACAGAGTGTGGCTAGAACAGGAGTTTGGTTAAAGAAGTAACCCTTCTTCTACCTAGATACTGAGGAAGAGATAGGCTCACAAATGTTTATGGAACATGCTTTGTATGCAAAGAGTAATTGTATGTACATTCTTTGTATGCAAAGTGTATTTGAGGATGATGGGCCCTGTGTTCAGGACATACTCTAGTGGCAGGCATGTAGGGGGTTATTTTGTGGTTTTGAAGTCATGTCTGATCAGGATATTTAGGTATTGAGGTGGTTGGTTTGGGGTTTTTTGTGTGTTTTTTTGTTATGGGTATGGTTGGACTCGGTGATCTAGGAGGTCCTTTCCAACCATGAATATTCTGTGATTCTGTGTCAAGGTAGTATTTGGGGTATGTGTGTGTCTTATCTGTGTATCCCCAGGAGGAGTACAGAGCTGAAGGGACTAATGAAACCGATCTTTTGTGTTCAGCCCTGGTCAGGTCAGATCAGATAGTGAAGCCCAAAGTGCCCACTGAACCACTGGTTGGTGTGACCCACGTGTTGCAAGTCACAAAACAGCTCCCACCACCTTAAAACAAGCTGAAGACCATTAGAACAAAGGCCCAGCATTCTCCTCAACTATAGCATACTGGAGAAAAAGAACATGAGAAATCAGTGGTCTGAGATCAGCAATGACACCTGCATTAGCAGGTAATCCCAGACTACTCCTCTGTCTAACAAGAAATAAATCTTCACAGTAAGAGATAATCTTCATGTCTCAGAAAAAGCTAGATGCTGGTGGATATCCCTGAGTGTTAGTGGGAAGGGCTAATACTGGCTGCGTAGTCTGGGAAGGATTTAGTTCAGGATTTTGGTCCAAGTGATGATGTCTCTTAGCTCAGTACCTCCTCCTGAGGAGCGTCTTGCAGTTGGTGAGTCAGGTTGGGGCAGCCTGTGGCATTGCGGTGTCTTTCCTCCCTTAGAGAGGTTGAGGGAGCATTTGCCTCTGTGAAGATGAGCAGGGATGCAGGGGTTGGAGCAGGTGCTGAGCACAGCTCTGCTGCTGCAGTGGGTTTGCCCTCCCTCTTTCCTGGAGTGTCCCTGAAGGAGCAGGGGAGCTGGGGCACAGCCCAGGAGCTAGACCCAAAACCAGCCCCAGAGCTTCCCTGCCCCTGCATAGTGCACCATCACCAGTTCTTCTGCCCCCAAAACACCACAGAAAATACACGGTTCTTATGTAACTGTGAAACAGTTTAAAAAAAAAAAAAAAAGCAGCTCTGGATGCATACCAGGCAGAATTTCTATCACCTCCAGATCTCTTTGTGCATTCTTGGTATAATCCATTAATTCATCACACCACTCATAACTCTTGCACTCCTTGTCTCTCGGGACTTTGTAAAAAAGCCTCTGTCCCTTCTCCTCCTGTGTTTACATCTGTTCAGTATAGCTCATCTGTTGGCAACAAGTTGCTTTCAGTTTGGCTTAACAAAGCGTCTGCCAACCAAAGCAGCATGAGCTCTGCAGGCACGAGTCTCCCTCACCTGGGCAGCAGTGCTGCTATGAGGACTCTTGCTGAGATGGTTGCATTACAGTCTGAGCCTTTTGGAGGTGCTTGAGTCCATAGCAAAGCCATATGGACCTGCTGTTGTCCCGTCTGTCCCAGGCCTGAGTGTTACTTGATTAGGAGCCATGTCAGGATTGGGTTATGTTTTAACATTGATGATCAGTTCTGTGCTGCAGCACAAGATCTGCTTCCAGGATAATCCATGAGAGGACTCAGCTCCTCATCTTTGGGCAGTTCCTACTAACCCAAAGAAAACTGTGTCCCAGCTTCTCTTTCCATTAAAGGCACAGAAGAAATTCCATATCCATCCTTAAGGAACATTTTAAACCACACTGAGTTTTTTTTCACCAACCCTGTGAAGACATGGCTGATGCTTTAGCCTCACCCAGCCTATGGCAGCTTGAATTGCAGAAGGAGGTAACAGTCCTGAACTGGATTTAAATATCTTTTGATAGAAAGCAACAATAGATTTTACTATTGTTTATCGCAGTTTCTAGCTGGCATAGATATATTGTCATACACCAGGTCAGATCTTGGATCTTTGCTCACTTCGTCCAAGCAAAATTTTGACTAAACAGAAAGAAACTGACAACTTTCAGATCCCAGTGAGTCTGCAGCATCTATAATGTCCATGTTAACACTTGCTGAGGACTGTATTTTGCAGGGAAGAATGCACCTGAATTTGCTGTGTTTCCTCAGTGCAGAGGTGCATGGGCCAAAAAGAGGGCCAGGCATTTAACATGGCTCTTTATTTTCTGCTGAACTCTCCAACTGCCTTTAAAAGCAGCAAACCCTCATGCTGGGTGCACAGGGTCCAGATGTTGGCCAGGCGATCACTCTCTTCTCTTCGCCTGTATTTTACTTTGTACATTCTGTCGACACATTGCCAGACACAGAACAAATCCATCTTACAGTCTGGGGATCTTCATGCTGCACACTGGGGTCTGATCCAGGAACAGCTGATTTATCTCACTTGTGCTGATAGTGTAGAGGCAAATGCTGAAAGAGTTTGTGTTGGTGATTTCAGTCTGTGCTTATGCAACCAGCCTCAGCACTCAAGACAACAGGAATCCCTAAAGCAAGATCTTCTCAGAGATTGCTTTATTGAAGGAAGGTTTTTATTTTAAGCTCTCATAGTGCACATGTTGTAACAGCCCTGAAATTTAACTCTGCTTCTTTTTCTTTCTCACAACCACAAGAGTTTGGGTCTCTGCTCAATCCACTACAGATAGAAGTAGAGCACTTTCTGGAGCACTCACCTCCTCCTCACACTCTTGTGTCCATTGCATACATTTTGGCAGTAGCTGTTTGAGAGGATGGCAAATGCACGTTTGTTACAATTGTCCCAGCTGAGGAATAGCCTTTCCTCAAGGAGTAAGCAGAGTGGAGTCTTCCAGAGCTGGTCTCTGTGAGGCACAGGGAGAGAAAAAGGATCTGCTAATGAGTGCTTGGTGACTTTCAGCTGCAAAGCCTCAAAATACAGAGAAAGCGGCACTCCAAGGTATGACATAATAACACATTTTCTGTTATATTTATACCTCAGCTCCTACCTGAACGCCTTGATCTGCTTTCTAGAGCTGCTGAAATAATGCTATTCTCATTTTACAGCTGAAGATCTTGATACTGCAAGTGAGCAACCATCCCTAAGAATGTCCATGAAGGACTTTCCCCACCCTGTGTGTCTGTAGCAGGCCTCGAGCGACAGCTCTGTCTCTGAATCATTTCTCAGCCCTGCCACGATTCCTCACCTCTGAAGAGATACATGCAGCAGGTGAGCAGGGCCCCGGATAAGAAACAGCCAAGTGACCCCGCCATGCCGAGCCAGCATGACCAGCCAAACTTGTACTGGATGCCCAGAAACACGTTGTGGAAGACCAGAGAGGAGCGCTCCACGTAGACATCAACAGCGTACCACACTGAGCCGGTAATGCCTGGGAGACCTGCAGGACAGGAGGGAGGGGCTCCTCAGAGCTCCCAAATGGACCATGAGGAGATCAATGATGTAAAATCTGGAGCTATAGCTAAAAGACTTTAGCATGGACTGATTTTGTCCCTTCTCTGTCTCAGCCCAGTCATTTTGGTGAATTCACTCTGGTTCCTACTGATAACAGATGGGGCATTGTCAGGCAGAGGCTGTGCCTCATGGCTGAGCACTCACAGGCACCATCAGCACCATTTGGCAGTGCTCGGGTTTCTGCAGTAAAAGGCAGAAAGCTCCTCCCTTCTCATCTTGTTTATCAACTCATTGTAAAGTTGCTTCAAGAATTCAATTTTCTAATCTGTTTTGACTTTCAGAACTTTGAGAGTGTTTTTCAGACAAACTTTAGGAGGTGAATGAAGGATGTTCAAAAAAAACCCTCTCAAAGTGCTTTACATGTGCTCCTGGTAACTGGTGAGTTATGTGTTAAATCTGCTTATGCTGAAGCAGAGGTGGATACTCGATATTGGCATAATATCAAATTAAATTACTTGTTACCTAGTTGGTTGGCTATTTATTTTTGCATTTAAAATTCTCCCAATGGCTGTAACGGCAAAGCACCTCAGCCAAGTGAGCATCACCTAGGAGGGACAGATGTGTTATCACCCTTTTATTAGAGATCAGCTGCAGAAATTTCAGGCTAAGTGACTTGCCCAAGGTCACACGATCTATAGCAGAGCCAGGAACCGAATGAGGATGCCAGGACTTTCTAGTCCTTCAGCTATTAGTTCTCTTAGGACTTATCAACGGCACTGATGACTTCACAGTAAAACAGCAGTAAATGGAAGTCAGTCAACTCAGAGCCAAGTCACCTGGCCAATGCATGAAATGAAAGCAGATAAACTCAACTATGTTCTTTTAGAGGCAGGCAGGGCACAGAGATGTCTATATTGCCCAGATAAAGGAAATACAAACCCTTCCTCTGTGTTTGCTCTCTAGAAAATTACCAACTCTCCCCAGAGTAAGAGAAGGCTTTAAACCTTCCCCTCTTTTGCTAAATGGTATCCTGCAGGATCAGAGCACAGTGGGGGAATACCTGCAATGAGCAAGGTAACTCCAGACACCAGACAGATGCGCAGCTTGATGAGCGGCTCATCGGGGAGGAATTTCACACAGTCCAGTCCAAGGACAAGGAAGAGAAACCCAAATCCTGCCAATATATCTGCTGTGATCATCATGGCTCGGGTCAGCACCAGCTTCACTGCAGGACAAAAGCAAATCATTCTAGCGCACAAGGAATGGAAATGTGGCTGAGTAATGGGGTCAGATCCCATGGGAACCTTTTTATTCGGGGGTAAAGGTTTCTCCAGCTTCCCCTGGGAGTAATACCTCACTGAGAAAAGAAACACTGCTTTAATATGTATTTGCACTACATTATCTGTCATTGAGTAGAACAGATGCTCTTTTTGTCTACACTCAGGTGTACCCACTACTTGTAGAAACACCTTTGACTCTTACATACCAGGGTGCTCGGCGAAGATGGAGTCGTATTCATCACAAGTTTGTATCCCGTCAAAAACATTTGTGACACATTCCCACCAGAGGCCACGGCATTTTGTACTCACCTGTGGGTTGAGAAAAGAAAGAAGACCATAACTTAATATATCCAACAACACAAGAGATGGTGAGGTAGGCCCTTCAACAGAAATCCTGGTCCAGTTACATCGGTGGCAAAGTGGAGGTGTTTAGCTTGGAGAAGAAGAAAGCAGGGGGATGGAGAGAAAGGACAATGTTTTCTGTGTCCTTACTAATGGTTTATAAATTAGAGCAAAAGACATTCAGACTAGACACTAGGAAAAAAACCCTTTCCTATTGGTAAGGTTAAAAATTCAGAAGAAAATTTGTCGGAGGAGCTGGGGGGTAGCTGACAGGAGAGATCTAAAAGCAGGTTTGATCACTCCTTGCCAAACACTTGTCTAGGCTGAGCTGGGCAGGGCTATGGACCAGATGACCTGAGATTTTTCTATCCATGCTCCCCTTATACCATCATCCTGCCAAGAAGGAGCAGCTCAGAGGGGAGCATGACTGGTGGGGCAGATGTTGCACTAGGAGCCAGGTTCCTGCAATGGGAGGTGTCTGTGGCATGGTAGAGGAGAGCCTTGCTGCAGAGCAGAGGTGTGGATGTGTGCCCCGCTCCAGACGCGTGTGGAGGGCTGCCCCCAGATGACTCAGCCATAAACACTAGCTGGAAAATGAGAGGCAGACAGAGCTGATCCTGGCCCTGGGGCTTCTTGTGTGCTGCTGGCTATGAGACCACACGTGCCTGAGCCACACTCATCGCTGAGACATCCAGACTCAGGCAGTAGCATCACAGCTAATCGTCTCCGCTGTCCCGAAGCTGTAGATACCATTCCCAGCCCAGCCTTCCGTAAATCATTTTAATATAGGAGGTATTTTCATTACCAATGCAAATATGGCAACAAGCACCTCTGAAACATTCCTGGAATTGCTCATACGAGAAGCAAAGTTAATGTCAGTGCAGTTTTGGACTCCATCCTACCCCTCTGCTGCCAGTGACACCTGCTAAAGTTAATGGAATGGGTTTCAAACCAGGGAAGGGAACTGGGCTTGCTTGGATGATGCAATAAATTAATTTTTCTTGCACTGTGCAAATCACAAAGCAGATAAACCGTATCTCAGCCACTTAATAAAGTCTCATCCATGATATATTGATGTCCATAGCCAACTGTAATATTTTCTCCACTATATAATGTCCAAGCCAAACTGTATACCCTCTATGTGATACTGCACTGTAGATAAAAGGTAAGTAAAAAATTACTTGCTACTTCAGACTGGTGAAAAAGATACCATTTCTGTTTGAATGAAAACAATCTACACGTTCTATTTCATGAAGCTGAAAACTTGAAAACTACTTACAATTTCTGAGAATTTCAGGACAGGTTTAATGAAAGATATCACAAAAAACAAACAAACAAACAAACAAACAACAAAAAAAAAGCAGTGTTGTAAAACCCTAGTTTCATTAATTATGTGTTTTTCAAAAGAACAGTGTAATGTAAAACAAATTGTCATGTTTACAATGAATGTAAGTTTTTACTGTGACCCTCTTAATCCAGCTGCAGCTCCTCTTCTGTCTTAACTTACCACCGTTCAGGTTGTGCTTGAAATTAACATATTTTTATTAAATTACACTCTGTTCCATTTGTATTTATATAATTTCATGTTTCTCCTGAATCACCTTAGGCATCTTTATACTATTCTGTATTCAGCTAATACTCTCAGTTATTTCCTTACTTGCTCACATTGGTATTGTTTTTTAAATCTTACAAGCAGCATCTTCATCTAAATTATTTATAAAGAGAGTAAAAGGATTCCAGGCTTTGTCAGCCTACAAGCAAAATAGAGATCTTAAGGTGCAGGAGTTGTGATCATGGCCTAGCTTGTGAAACAACCCCCTTCCCAAACTAGAAAAAAAAAAAAAAAAATTATAAATGTTTTGTGTTTCTTGGGATGTTTCATTTGCCCCCTTCTCCTGCTAGTAGAACACAGGCAGTAGCAGGGATCAGCCCATCTCTGTGCAGCACATGCACAGCCAGGGATAAATGTCTCATTGCCTGGTGCAGGAGGGATAGGAACAGATGTTGGAGGAGAAACCAGTAGCTGGTCTGAGCCACTGCTGAGCTATTCTGATTTCTGTTATCTGCCTCTTAACATCCTCAGCCATCCCTTACTCCCCTCTGCCTTGTGCATCATTTGTCCTTCAGGTTGTGAAACCACCTTTGGCCATCTGTCCTTATGCAGGCAGCACAGACCCTCAGGCACATGGGAACTCACTGCTGTAAAGGGGAGAGGGGTCAGGGCTGGCTGGGGCATCATGTGGGGATGTGGATTTCTCTATCCCATAGCCAGACCCATGTACCATGTTGGTAGCACTAATTCCCCATTACCTCTTAAACTAAGCACCATGGTCAAACTCCTCCTTTCCCACACTGATTATGAAACACGTTGCCACGACCTGCTTTCCCTAATAAAAGTATGCATGTAAAACATAAACGGCATAATGTCTGTAAAATATATATAATTATGTCCTATGCATAATGTATAATTAATATTAAAATAATTCTAATACCAAAAAAAAAAAAAAAAAGAGAGACAGAACAAACGCACAATTCCCCTTCTGGGGAAAACACAGAGAAGAAACATGTGAGCAATTTTAGTCACACTTTTACCGCACTGTAAAATGATGCCAGCATACAATGATTACAAGCCCAGCATGAGAGTAAAACAGGCAGCCTTTAACACTAGTGGTAATATTTTTAATCCTCCTGCAGCAGGGAGGGGCTGTGTACACAATACACTGCTTGCTGGGAAGCAGATTAGGTTGGGTTTTTTTCCAGCACAAACCACTGCAAAAATTGACCCACGCTTGTCTTGATGCTCACGTGGAATGCACCAGCTTAAACCACTTTCTGTGTTGCCGTAACGTGGTTGTTTGTGAAGGGGATGGGAGCACTGGCCGGGTCCCCGCAGCCCCCCCAGAGGTGAGTGCTCTGGGTGCTCCCTCGCTGCTCCTCTCCAGTGGGACCGCAGCGGGGGTTCCATCCTCCCCAGCTGCTGCCGGCCAGGGTCAAAACCAGGAGACTTTCTATGCTGGAGGATGGAATTCCTTTCTCCTGAAGTCAAAGTTGCCAGAGTTACCCTTTTTCCAGCTGAATACAGAAGTCACAGTGGACTCTGCTCCTTTCTGGCCATGGACAGTTCACCTGCACAGCCCGTTTAGAGAGGCAGTGAGTCATTAGGGTCATTAAGGAGATCTGTCGGTCAGGTATTAAGGCTGGGGGCGTTTTGCTCCATTATTTAGTATTCACACTCAGAGCAGGAATGTGAGAGTAGTGGCTGCTAATGACCAAACTGGGTGTTAATGGAGCACTTTGTGACAGCCCGACGCAGGTGCCTTTGTGCTAAGAAGACAAGGTTACACAGCCTCAGGGTAACGGACTGGATCTTTCCTGCATTCACTTTGCTCAGGAACTGGGTTTCCCTCTTCTACTTTTCTTGGAAATGATGGCACAACCTGGGATTCATTTGGCTTTACTGGTAGCTTCAACTGGTTCCAGGCAATTCACAGCTTTCTGAAATGTATCTAAAATATCTCCTAAATTAAGATGATAAATGAAGAGCAATATCCCAGCAAGCATTAGTGAGCGCACACTGTTTTCCTTGAAAAGTGACTCAGCGGACACACTGACCATCAGCAACTTCACTTCATTGGATCCGTGGTCACCTCAACACTTATAAACACCTACCAGGGTGGGACTGACAGTCAGATCGACAGGATTTCTTGTGGCATAGAGAAAAAAGGTGTTTTTTTCTTGTATCACTTTTAGACTTTTTTTCTTAGATAATTCATCACTTGAGCTAAAGCAGAGAAATGTTGCATTGCAATCACTGAGTGCAGAGGAGCTCTTCTGATTTCCCATCTTGGACACAAGTTAGAAAGTTTCCTTCTGATATATTCAGCCAAATTCTGTTTTGGAAGGTGTTTCACCTTCACTGCATAAAACATCCAGTTTACCAGAAAGCAGATTCCCACGCTATGGATCCACAGTCCTTAAAGGTACAGAAAGTGCTAGCTGCTTTATGGAGAAAAATACAAATAAACTGAGTGCCAGAGAAACAGCAACAGACTGGGGTCTAGAATCTCTGGGGCACAGCTCTCATGTGTGTAGCATTCTGCTACCTTGTCATTTGCAATTTACTTTGGCCAATGCCTTTGTCTAACGTGAGAGTATTCATTTCTTCACAAGTTCAAGAAAATATTTTTGAGCACTGGATCTGACACTAATCTCCATCCTCCCCATAGATTTCTGCTAGCCCTATAGCACAATGGCCATTAAGACAAAGACATGAAAAGCACAAGTGTATATGCTGGACTTTTCCACCAAGTCTGACCTTCAGAATTAGAAACATCTCCAAAATATCCTTACTCAAGTTCATGCACATTTAAAACTAGAACCTGTAGACCTTTCCCGAGCTTACTAAGTGAGAGCAGAGTCTGGATAACAAAGTCTGGCAGAGAGAATTACACAAAATATCACTTTTCTTCTGCTCTTGCCCGAGTAATTAATTTCATTTTCATCCACTTTCATCCAGAACAACAGTGAAAAAGTACATGTGAGTTGAGCAATGATACTGGGAACCAAACTCTCTCTAGGACACATTTGCTATGGAGACCAATCTCTCCTCACCCTGTTCTTACCTCCAGGGAATCGTCAGCATTCACCATCCAGCAGTCTGTCCAGGTAGATACTATCAAAAACCCAGTAGAGAAAAAAGCAAAAAAACAGCCCGCATACTGGAGGAAAAACCTCATGCCAGCAGGTGATCAGCACATCCAGGGGAATGAGAAAAACAGTGCCCAGCCCTTGTTCTTAAAGCTGGGGTAGAGGCAGAGCGTCAGTCTCCCAGGTCACCACTACTCTCTTCCAGGGGCCATGAACAACGGAAACTTCTCACTTCTGCAGATGCCATCTGTTAGTAATGGCCAGAGGAGCAACACTCACCTGCAGCGGGGAAGGGAGGAGGGTGAGTGAGCCCATGGGAGCTGCTGCAGCCAATCCACCCTGCACAGTTAAAGTCTCGTCATGCCTGGCTGAAGAGAAATGGGGTTGTGCAGAAGTGATATGCAGTTAACTGGCGTCCTGGACTTGAAAGGAAAATGGGTATCGTAGCAGGTTTTGGCAAAGTAAGAATTAAAAGAAGAATCAAAACTTGAATCAAAACTTGTTCTTCGGCGCAGAAGTTTTGAACACTGCTAAGGGACACTCAGAAGAGCTCTCGTGCATATACATGTTTAGCCAAGCACATTGGTTCATGCTTAGGCACTAAACATCTATGAAATGTAGTGGTGTAGAGCCCAGGCCTTGTGGTTATCCTGTTGGTCTCCGATGCACTGGTGACCTAGTTGAATGCAGGAATGTCACTGGGAGGGAAAATGGTAGCAAGCCATGGGACTTCTGGGCCAACACCAACATCCATCCCAGCTCAGATGTGGAGCTCTGCAACAGTGAACAGGTTGCCCAGAGAGGTTGTAGATGCCCCATCCCCAGGAATAGTCAAGGTGAGGTTGAAAGGGGCTTCAAGGAATCCCATCCAGTGAAAGATGCCTCTGGTCATTGTAAGGGGATTGGGTTAGACGACCTTTAAAGATCCCTTCCAACCCAAGCCATTCTATGATTCTGTTTTGTATTTAAGCCGAATCTAGATACTGCTCATGTCCTAGACTCATGTGGGAATCTTGAACTTTTCAAGACGGTGCCTTTTTGGGGATTTTGTTTGGTTGGATTTTTCCTGCTCACTCACTACCATTGCAACCTTCCTGTTTTCCTGCAGGACCCCTTGGGTGAGCAGGGTCCATTCAGGCTGCTGGGGACATATGGAAGGGGCCTCTGTAAGGCATCATTCAGCACCTCCTCTCACGAAGTGCTGAGAAATCCAACATGGTGCCAGGGCAGCTTCTAGGAAAATCAAAGGGGAGCAGGACTAGAAATTCCTCCCATCCCAAAGGTAGAAATGCACAAACCCCATCACATCCTCTGTGGTCTTTATTTTTGAAAAGAGAAACCATAAAAGATTGGAGACCTGCCTTTAGTGGACAAGTCTTCAACACAGGGCTGAGTAGCAGATTCTTGCTGTGCTTTCAGCTCTGCTTAAAATCTTTTTGTCCAAACCGATGGTGTCTGTCATCTCAGCTGCCACCTCCAGATGGAGCCAATCGGTACTTTTACAGAGCTGCTCAAAGCTTGCTCTCCCTTCCCCGAGGTCACCCTCCCAATAGAATAGCAATAAGAAGTTTATTATTCTTACAGTATATAACCCGTATCATTCCTATCATAACCTCATGAGGCAGTTTTGTTGTCAGAGTTAACAATCTTTTGCCTCCATCCCAGGATCACCCTGTTCCTCAGAGGTCACACAACAGAAAAGGCCCTCAGAATGTGCTTTAGGAGATACTAGGCAGAGAACAAAAGTCCCAAGTCAAAAGGCCAGGGTCTGAAGGACTATCTGCTGCTTTAGCTTTTCTGCTCTCTCTTCTCTAATTCTGTTCTTTGAAGCTGACATGCAAGGAACTTTCCTTCTTCCCTCTCTGACAAATCCATGGCTTGATATGGTTATGCAGGTATGATGCTTTCTGCTGAGTTTTCTGTCATCCAAGTGTCGGTAGAAGGCAAAAACACCCGTGATCTTCATTTTGTGACTTTCTGTGACAAGGGTAGAGTTGTGTTTCCAACAGTTCTGACCCACAGGGACGGGGCATTGGCCATTCAGGTCCCACAGATCAAAATGACTTTCATTAGCCATGTAGATAGAGATTGCATTGATATGAGACAGGCATTGATAATATGCATCATCTTCCTATGCTTGTCTTGCACTGTTTTAATTAATAGTGGCTACACCAGCTTTCAAAAGAAGGTATGCTATCCAATTGTTACTTTACTAGTAACTCAGAAAAAGTGGTGTGGTGAGCTCAGAAAAGGCCTGAAAAATCTGAGACCATCTTCTACAAACAGAATTAAATTGTTAGAGGTGGCAAGAGCAGAATTTTACAGTAGCAGAGGATTAGCCAGGGAATTATATCCATATGGTTCTTCCTGCCTTCTCATTTTGTCCTGCACTCAAATACAAGACTCTTTCAGAGACCATAAGCCCAGCTGAGGAGATTGGGGCCTTTTTTCCTCATTTTGTGCATGGTGAAAGTGTGTCAAATACGGGCATGGCCAAGGTGGAAAGCAAAGAGTTCCCAAGGTAATAGCAGGCCTAGAGAGATGTCTCTAAGCTTTTGTAATGGACATGTTATCTGTTCTCTCAGCTTAGCACATCAGTTGTCCACACATTTCAACCCTAGGAGAAAATGCTACTAAGGGATGAAGGCAGAATGTCCGGGTGTCAGTGCTGCCTGTGCTTCACTCTCCACATCTACCATGGCAGCCCTGGCAAAGTCTTGTTTATTTTCCATATGCCCAGCAATTCCTGTTGCTGTCCCAGCTCCATTCACCTCCCTGTGTTCACCCTCCCTGCAGGGCAGGGCAGTCGAGTGACCTGGCTGTGAGTCACTAGGGGACAGGAAATGGCTTCACACCAGCCATTTGCATCTAGCTCAGGGCTCAGAGCATCCTGGCCTCAGCAGCAGAGCAGGTCAGGATCCTCCAGTATTCCCTGGAGAGGGGACTTCTCCAGAGCGTGCAACACAATTAAGACGGCTTGTGATTTTCACCTCACAGAGAGGCCAATCCAGTATCTCATTCTTCTGTAGGTCCATGGACACTGCTAGAGTTGCGAGAAAGAAGACAATATTCTTAGCCAGTAGAAACTGGCAAGGTACTTACTGTTTAAAACAGTCAGTGTCTTCATGAAGCAAATTCTGTAGCAGTTTCTCATCATAGTCTTCTTTCCTAGCTTAGCACGGAAGATGTGCCCTCAGATTTGGAAAACAGCTCTCCCAAAATAACCTCCCAAGAGGTTTTTGTATAGCCTTCAACCTGTATGACATAACTCAGTGTAGCTTTCACATGGATTTGTAGGCTGTGCTATATATGTCAACTGTATATTATTCTCTTGGCTAACATTATTTGCAGAATTTTTACACTAATAAAAGCATTAGGGTATGCAGAGCTTGGCCTTGTGGGGCTCTTAAACTGCATGGTATTAATGCAGCACAACTTTGCTAATGTTACAGCCTTATCACCTCCACTACACACACTCCCAGCTAAGAGACGAATGCACTACAGGTCGATTGCTTTCATTACTCATTAACACAAGGTGGTCTGTGCTCTCTGTTAAAGCCACGACATTGTGTTGCAGAAAATGATAGAAAGTACTGCCAGTCTTGGGAGGAACATGGTTGGTTTTCATCCGTCTACCTACAAAACCTGTATTCTTGCAGCAACACCCCAAGGAGGTCACAATCCTGTGAGCAGGGAAGGATTGTGTCCTCCCTTTACTTCCGCAGTGTCCAATATACGGTGTAGCAAAGGGCCTTGAGCAAGAGGGAAGCGATGATGCTGTGCATTAATGTGTGACATACGGACCTAACTGCAAGGAAGCGAGCAGTCAGTGAGGTGGCTGTCCTGTTCAGGGCCAAGGGCTTGTCCAATGGGCACGGCTCAGGAGCCAGAGGTGATGAAGAGCTTTGGGAAGGGTTTCCCTAAGAGCTCTTCTGCTGCTGTGGAAGACTCCATGAGCTTGTCCACCCAACCATTCCCAGTCCTCCCTCCTGGTTGTAACCACTTCATTCTCCTGCTTCATACACCACCATCCACAGCCTCTAAGCGTCTTCAGTGCTCCTTGGACATAAGATGCATACACACTTGATTTACAGAGCAGTGTGTGTCAGATGTAATGTACCACTCCAGCCTTGCTCAAATGGTCACAAAACCCTAGGAGTTAGCTTAGAGTTAGCTTGGAAACCTCAAGGAAAGCAGTAAGACTTCTGAGAAACCTGTGACTTTTCAAGTAGGCAATATATAGGATTAAAATAAGAAGGCAAAGGCATTTTCTAGTAGATATGAGCTTAAAGGATTGGTAAGTAAAAACCTCTCTGTGTGTATGGATACTATACCCACAGGTATGACGCTTGCATACATATCTTTAAAGCATTTTTTTTCAATCAGTACAATGCAATAATAATATAATAAGCATTCAATACAGTCTTTTTAGTCTTTCAAAATACCGTGCAACTTTTCTTCAGTACAATAAATTTTGGTTTATAGCTGCCTATGAAATCCCACATCTGAGAAACACACAATCTCAGCGATGTGTTACTAACCCCCTTTTAGAGCTGGGGAAACCACGGCACTGACTAAGTGCCTTAGATGGGGAGCGAGGAGTCACAGCCCCGCTCCTCTTTAACACCGGGGCAGCACTCTCTGTATGGGTGTGGTGAGATCCTTATCAGCGAAAACATGCGTGACCACTCGGCTTTCCTGAAAGCAGCCACCGAGAACACCCAGTGCCGTCCCTGCATACCAGTTTCACGCAGGCGTGTGCAGGCAGAGGAGCTGGGCAGTGGATTAGACACACCTTTCCTCAGCATGTCGGTAGTTCTAGTGAACAGCCCTCGTCCCCAAGCAGCCCGGGGGTTGTTGATGCCCTGCCACATCCCAGTGGCGTCATCCCCATCCAAGCCTGTGTTTCCCAGCATAAGCCTGAACTTTCCCGTGCCCTGATGCAAAAGTGATAAAATGCGAGTGAAGCACAAGGGCCGTGCAACTAATAACAGTCGGTCAGGAGGGGAAGGGGGAGCACAGTGAACAGTTAGCTCTTTCCAAGGCACCAGAGAAAAGCAAAGTGGTGGAAGGGGGTTGCATTGTGGCGGTGCTCTGGCAGCTGCTTCTCAGAAACTCTGCTCACTTCAGGCTAAGTGAGAGTGGCCGGCGTACGTGAGCTTCACCCTGCAGGCTCTCCTGGCTGAAATCCAGCCCCTCTTGAGACTCACTTCACAAAAAACCATCCGTTTCAGGACTCTGTGCCCCTCACTCCTATTCACCGACCTTCTTATCAGAGAGTGATGAAAGACCTTCTAGGAGAGACTCATCGAGGGGGGATAAAAGTAACTACTGGGTTAGAAATACACAGTTCGGTAACCGGATGTTTGATTTGCTATGAAAAGGAGAGGAGGAAAAGAGCTGAGGCTCAGAAAAAAACAGTTGCTGCTGTGATTCACAGCTCATGAGCACAGGACAGTTTTGGGACATGTTTAGGTGACTGTGGATCAGGTTGGGTATGGGATTAGCAATGAGTTTCCCTGAAGAGCTCTGGGGCTGTCTTAAAATCAGTACCTGCCCATCACCAGTCCACCACCCCATGCACTCTGTCCCCCTCTGTTTAATACCCAGCATCCAAGCTGCACATCAAACGCTGCCCAGATCTGATGCAGAGTGACCCTCAGGTCTGCCCCCGCATGAGACACGGTACCCACAGGCAGGGCTCTGTGCACTGCCAGGCTCTGACAAGGGGGAGAAGCCAGCTGCAAACACCATGAAGATTCCCATGAGGACACCCCTCGCTCCAGCCCTCTCTCTGCATGGGGAGAGTTTGCCTCGCCACTGAGCAAACTAGTGCGAGCAGAGCCCCTCATGGCTTAATACAACACCATCGCCCTCTGCCTTCACCCTGCAGCCAAGCTGTGCTGTAGGCTGGAGAAAAAAAAAACAAACAAAAAACCAAAAACATGGAAGAAGAGGAGGGAGGAAGGGGAAGGACAGCCTTGATGGAAACTCCCTGAGGAATGGGGAGATGTGGGCAGAGCTGCAATGTCAACCCTGGGACAGGAGACAACAGTGGGTGACTCCAGCTTCTGGTGCTCATCTTGCCCAAGGCATAGGGAGTGTATTCTGAGGCCTCCTCTCTCCTGCCCTGTCCTCTCTGTCACACTGGAGTCTCTCCATGCAGAATGTCTCTTTCTCCTATTCTGCCCTGGTGGTCGTGGTTCACACAGGGCTCAGTTTCTGTTTCTGTTCTTTATGAAGATAAAAGCTCATCTGAGCTCTATCAGAGGAGATCATCCCTTCCCCTGCTTCTGGCTCAGGCTTCATTTGCACCTTCTTTTTCAACAGCACAGGGTGTGGGCTCACCTGAGTGCTCCCAAATCACCTGTCAGCCGAGCCTCTATACATCAGGCTTAAGAGTTTTCATGAACAGAGCGACATAGCTGTGAGAGAAACACCTCCAGCCTCTGGCCTCTAGCCAGATAACTGGGGTTCTAAACTCCCTCTAGGCATTGGTATAATGACCTTGGATTCCCAATGTGTTCTCCCAGTCCTAACCATAAAGGGTGTGTTAGAAAGTCCAGTGGAGAAGCTTCTTCCCTGTTCCACTGCCTTGCACACACGTGCGTGCACAAGCTCTGCTGACAGTGCAGATGGGTCTTACACTTAGCAAGGGACTTTCAAGAGTTTCATTCCCACATAGGCACTAGAATAACTGGCCACATTTAAAGACTTCTTTAAATGTTTGACCATGCTCCCCACTGGAAAATCCAGCCACATGTGTCATAGCAGCAGCTACTGAGTGCTTCAGCAATACCTGGCCCTGATTTCAGCCTTAAAGGGGACAGAGCATATTGAATTTCAGTACTTACAAATCCTATCCGACTGCTCTTCTCACTTTCCAGAGAACTGCTTGTTGGAGAATGGCTGTACTGGGCCAGCATATCCCTGAGAATGCTGAGCAATTGTTCACTGCTTCTGGCCTGCCCTAATATTTTCTACAGCACTTGTATATTGAATTTTTCCAATATCAAAGAGCATCCCAAAAAGGTTAGGTCAAATAGATCCCCAGAGGACTTCCCAGCAATATGTGCAAAGGGCTGAATTCAGCAATCCCAAAACAGACCTGAAACCTCATCTCCTAGCTTTTATGTGGCCCTTGAACACTCTGATCTACAAATATTGCAGCAGTTTATAGCAGAGCCTTTCTAGGAGGGACCCTGGATGACTTTATCTTCCCAGCATCAACTATCTGACACATCATAATGGCTGAGGAAATGGATAGAGGTTGTGGTTCAGGCACAAAAAAGTGAGATGTAGCCATATCCTGGGATGGGAATCTGTGAGCAATCTCTAAAACGCTGACTATGGCTTGGGCTTTTCCTTGACATGAAAGTTGTCCTAAACCCAGACTCATAGGTACTTGAGCTTGATGGTTTATTTGCTTACTGATTGAGCAACATAAGTGGTGATAACTCTATCTTCAGTATTGGTTTAACAGCAGTTCCTGTGGAGGACTTCAGATCTAGTCATCAGACATCCTCTCTTCTTCCTCCTCCTAGCTGTTTCTTATATCATTCCAATGCCCTTTCCTTCCTTCATTTGACTTCAGGAAGTACCACCTTAGGTTCTTCCAAAGAAGAAAATTTTTCAGTGGTGATGTCGAAGTTGATAGATTCTTCACTTGACAGTCTCAGGAAATTCATTCCTTAACTAGGCCATCAAGCTCATACAAGTATACATCAAGCTCATGAGTATAGACACCACCCAACACTGAGTCCCTGGTGGAGAATAGGCAAGATAAGGACAGAAATTTGATCCCCACTATAACTGACCTTGCAGACATCAAGAACACAGTGAGAGCAAACAGGATGGCTGAATGCCAAGGTTTAGATCTTCACAGAACTCATTCTCTGGAGTAGCTGAGAGATGTTTTCCTGATTGCACTTAGAAAACTCTTCCATGGATGGTACCAGGGATGAATTTTATCTTGTCAGAACCTTGGTGCACACCTGTTGTGGCTGATGCACTGAGTATGACACACACACACAGATCTGCTTCCCTCTCCCTCTCAGTCAGGCCTGAGTCTCATTTGTTCTCATTGCTCCCTCTCTCCTGCCCTGGGACTCCAACAGCAGTATCTGCTGTGCTCCACCTGTCCCCACTGGCACATGGTGGGGAAAATGGCCACAATTTGTGGCTGATCCTTCCAACAAGGCACACTCTCCACCTGCCACTTCACTGTTGAGCCTCTTCCTTAGATGCCCCACTACATCTGTCCCATCATCTGACACCATGATTAGTTTCATACATTTTGGGAAATACATTTCTTGAGGATATGACCTTCTATTGTCAGACTGCAGAAGCAAATTAAGGAACTTCTTATTTTTCCCACCATGACCTCTCTAGTACTGTGAAACATTGTTTCTATTAATTTAATTATGTCTGACTTGTGTTTTCTCTCTGGCCTCTGGTACAGAGTGTCCAGTGAAAGAACAATCCTAAAAGGGAAAAATCAAAAGCAAAATAATTTCTACCATACAGGTCAAGTCTCTTGGCCTCTATGGGATGGGTTTCATGCCATGGAATCTCTATCAGAGCTTCCAGTATCGCTTTGGTAAACAACATGTGAGCAGCCAAATGCAGGACCATCTTTATTTCTCAGCAGCTTGCTGCCTCATACAGACAAGCCCAGTCACCTGAGAGCTGTGGGTAAGGGCACACACGGTGCAGCTTTGTATATGCCAAACCCACGTGTTTACAGACGGGAATGATTTCAGTGTTTTGGGGTATTCTGAGGGGCAGTCTTGGGCCTTGCGGTCACTTGTGGGTTGCTGACTCGGGAAAGGAGAAAAAACAAAGGTAACAGGTGAAAAACAAGAACCTGGAGAGGAGACACATTCCCTTCCAGAGCCCTCACCAGAGGGTGGTTTGGAGGAGAAGCCAGGAGTTCAGCCAGACTCATGCAGCTTCAGCGTATTACATATAAGCACATTGTAACTAGAGCCAGATGAAATCCATCATGTGAAGAGTAGAGTGAAAGTACTCCCAGAACTGTAGCTTTATTACAGCTGGTGAGGAAACATGAATGTTTGAATGACTGCAAGAAGAGGGTTGATTATTAGCTTGGTTTATCTCCAGCAGATTAGGAATTTCAGGTCATGTCTGCTGACCAAACATAGGAAGGTTTCTGGTGTTTCTGACACCCAACATTTGGGAAGGAGTAATTAATAAATCCCATTTTATCAAATTTTCACACTATATTCTCCTGTGTGAAGTCAGTATCAAATAAATCCAGACAGTCCCTCTAACTGATGCTGCCTCCCTCAACCTCACATCTCAATTCCAAAGAGGAAATCTGAGTTTTCCTTCTGGGAATAGAGATATGAATTTGGGTATACAGGGAAAAGCTATGGTGCTATTCACTATCCTGCTGCCTTTTAGGCAATAAGAGTAATTTGGAGGAGGTTTTCTCCAACAACCTTTATTAACTCTGCACTGAAGGGCAGTCCTGCAATAGTGAGCAGATGATGAAGGGTTAAGATTTCTTTGTGCTGCTGTACTCTGCAGCCCTGCAAGCTGTGTTCTTTGGCTGCTTCAGCTGCTACCATGGTCAAACGCATCTACCTCTCACTGCAGACAGGGTTGGACACAATCCTGACTAATCCCAGGGAAGATTTGCAGCCAGCTGCCTTAGATCCTCCCAACATCTGGGCAAAGACATCTGGGTGCTGCCTGCTGCTTTGCAGCTAAGGTTCAGCAGGGGTGTTTTTCCTGGATGGATGAGGGAGTAAGTGGGAGAGAGAGAAGAAAAAGCAGCCTGACAATAAACACAAAGTAATTTTGAGTTTTTTCTAGACAATGTAAATGAGAGCTAAATGTATGTAGTCCCACCAGTCAGCCCTTTTTTTCTGCAAAACCTTGGGGGAATCAAATGAAACAAGAAGTCATAGGGTTCAAAAGAAACAAGATGTTGTACTTTGCTGTGAAACACAGAGTAAAGCTGAAAAACTCCTCAGGATACTGCAGGTGCCAGAAGTTTCAAAAAATGAACAGCCAAATTTAGAAAGCAAAAATCAAGTGAACAAAAATAAAGCTAAAAGTACCAGCACTGGTTTGAGATACATTCAGGCATGGATCAGGGTGGGCTGTACCACATTTTGGCTTAGTGACATTATGTGTTTGTGTTATTCCTGTAGCACCAGAAACAGCAGACTGGGTTGATGTTGTCTGGCCATTCCCATTTTCTGGTCCAGATGGGGACCTTGTGTCATTGCTGTGAAGCCAGGATCATGCAGCTGTGCCTGCTCGGCACACCTGCCCATGTTTATAATAACATTAAATTGGAAATAGATTTTTCTCCCTAATACATCAGTTTTAGCTTAAGGATGAATTCAGAGCAGCCTGGGGGCCAGCTTTAGATGATGCCAGGACAGAGGATCACACATGACCCTGTGGTCTCCAAACACAGGCATTGCACAATAAGACCTTCCCAGAGAAACATCTGAGAGAAGAGGAAACCAGGCTGCTCATCTGCAAGCCCTGGCAAGTGTTAAAGCTTGTTTTTGCCAGAAAATGAAGCAGGTATCGTTTACTATCCACAGAGCACAAATCTCTGCTGAGTACGGAGGTGAGGCTGCTATTCTGACTAACAACACCCAAAGGAATAGTATGACCAAGGTGTTAAGCATTTGCTCAGTGCAGCAAGCACATGAAGACAACCTTTATGAATAATTAGAGAGTCTGTCTGTCTGCAGACTAAAACATCCCAGTTTGGTTTCAATAGCTGTCTATAGACATGCCTCTTCTTACTTGATCCTGATTTTGTAAAGGGCAAAAAATGAAGACTCACATGTTTACTGAAGAATGGGCCGGTCAGTAAGAACTGTCAGTACTGGAACACCTTTAGCCTAGAGAATAGAGAGGAGATTGCAACATGTTGGAGAAACCCAGGTCTTTCAGCTGAGATTAATGATCTAAAGGAATGGTATTTCCCCAAAAGTCAGGTGGACAAAATAGGTGAAAACAGAGTGAAAACTCTTTGGGATTCCCAGTGAAAAAAAAAAGAATCTTAGGTAGAGGAGGAAAAGCAGGGATTATTGAGTAAAAAGAGGGTTTATTTTGCCCATTGAATCAGTGCAGAAAATCATCTAAAGGAAAGAAATAAGATAGTTCATGTCTCAAAGAATGGAATTAAGTCCAGAAGAGGAGACTTGTTGCTCTTAGAGATGCTGTAAAATTCTACTCAAATTCCAGAGCACTGAGAACACTGATGAGTGATGAAGGGGAAAAGCGTAGTTTCAGTGTTTATCTTGCTCTGTAAATTCCTTGTGATGTCCACAGAAGGAGTTGCTGGGTTTTGAAATCTTTCATGAAACACGAGTAGTAAGTATCAATGTCAAATCGTCCCTGGAAAGCAAAATATAAACTGGGTGTTCATGAAGGTGGGACTCTGCTCACGAGGTGTTTATATGGGTTGTCAGAGCTGTTCAGTGGTGAAAGAGACACAAGCAACTTGCCTTCAAGCTCTCCCTTCCACAGAGCAAAGTGCAGGCACAGAATTTATGCCTAGAAAGTGTGCACAAAGACAGAAGGAAGAGCCTGTGCTGCAGCCTACGTGGACTGTGGGAGGTCCAAGAGCACATGGGTGTATCTCAGTATTGCCTTTCATGAGATTTGTTTGACCCAAGGCCACTCTGTCATGCATTCACCCAGTAACACTGCCCAGAGCAGCACCCATTAGGGACAGCGGAGAAACGGGACCACTGTACAGCCCCTCAGGAGCACAGAGCCCATTTCCAGACAGCTGTAAACTGTAAACCCACACCACCCTTCACAGAATAAGTCTGTCTTCAGTCTAAGCTCCATGGCCTTCTGGAAGAAAAAGAAACTGAAGACATGGGGTGTCCTACTGTATGTCAATCAGACTTGCACTGTAGACATATTTGGAACAAACTGGCTATAAGGACACAGTCTAAGCCCAGCTATTCCCAGGTACAGAAAAGGCAGGAATTTCAGTCCTTCCAAGAGCCAGCAGCATGTTCAGAGTGCTACATCGTACAGGACATGTCTCATACCTGCTATATGCATTTCCTCAAGGTCACTCTTGAAGTCCCTCCCAGTTCCCCCCTCCTGCTGCTCAGGCCCAAGGATCTAAACCTGCTAGAAGTGTCTTGGAACTTGTACTCCTGTCCAGAGCTGACCTCACACTGCAGGACTCAGTGAAGAGCTGCCTGATCTCTCCGGGGGGTGGTAGAAGGGTCAGGAGAGGGGTGAGTCAGTTCAGCTCTCTGAAGCACCTGGCAACACTGCACATTCCTTTGGAAACGGACATTATCAGACTGATATGACTACCCAGACATCAGTGATCAAACCTAGACACTCCTAACCCAGCTCTCCTCGGGTTCATGTGCATTTCTGCCCCGTCTATTCATGGGGCAAGGAATTGTTCCTGCCAGGGACCAGCTCCAACTTTACTCCCTGTAGCAGAGTTCTTGATGAATACCCAGAGAGAATCATCTACTTTGTTACTTCCGCATTGCCAAAGAAAACTTTGCAGCTTTCCTCATCTTTGCTCACAAAGCTATAAAACTGGGGTCCACAGAGACCCAGGAAAACACTATTTCTTCAGCTGTGGATTCACAGCTCCCTAATTCCTTCAAAAGTGAAAAAGGACATGAATGGAAAAGTTTGCTACCAGGTAACTAGGATGGATTTCATCACACCAGCACTGTTGCCTGGACGGCAGGGCCCAGCAGCCGCAAGTGTTTTCAGAGCAAACCAGCCTGGCTTTGTCTCTGCCCGGTGTGACGAGATTGCAGTTGCTTTTCTCCCCTTTGACCCCCCCAGCATTGCGCAGGACTGGTCAGGTAATCACAAATCTGTTTGTTTGTCTGTTTGCAAATCTCAGGAAGCAGCTCCAGCAAAATCTCCTAAGTCATCAGAATGCAGCAAACCACGGTGTCAAAACAATATAACCCCATCCCTACCTCCATCAGGACCTTTATCAGTAATTATCACCTGTTTATCTCACAGCCTGGGATTACAGCAGGTCCAGGCTGAACTTCCCCTCCATGCAGCTCATGGTGAAGTCAGGCAGCACCACCCAGACCCCAGCACCTCTGATGGAGACAGTATTTTCTCACTCCACCTGTTCTGAGCCCGGATCTGTCAATATTCAAATATTCACGTAGGAGAAAGGGAAAATATAGTAACTGGACAAATACACACCCAAGAAAGAGAACACTCCTTCCTGGTCTGTAATCCTCTTGTTCAATAGACCTTAATAAATTACTGAAGTGTTCAGAAATCGAAATTTCTCCTTTAAGAGAGATCCAGTAATGCAAATACGTGCAGCACATCATCTTTATTAGAATGGTAGATCCAAAAGTTTGGATTTAGGGTCCTGGCAGCATTTGTACATGGATGATGAGTGTTTGCTCAGCTGCCTGCTTGAAAGCCCTCTAAAATCATAGTACTGATAATTTCCATGACTTCTTTATTACTTTTTCTTTAGCGTGCCTGGGAAACGGTCTGCCAGGCTGGAAATACCCCCTGCCCTTGCCTTGCAGTGGTGGCACTAGGGTGGGCTGCAGAAGGTGGGTCACACGGGCACCAGCAGGGCAGGTGGGACTGGCACAGCCCGATCTCCACCTTTCCCGATGAGCTGGTTCAGGGAGGGTGTCTTCACCGAAAAGAGAAGTTTATAGCTGCAGCTGGTAAAGGACGGCAACAGGCAGCAAGACCCAGGGAAGGCGAGTGGGGGGTTCAGGCTCTCAGGGCGACCAGCCTTAGTAGAGGAAACACCCACGAGTGCAACCAGGGCATCCTCTGGAGGTGCCAAAACCTCCGAGGGTGCCAAAGCATCCCCTGGCACTCCCCGTGGGGGACAGAAAGGACAATCCCCCCAACCGTTTCTCCAGAGGCACTGAGGGGGAGGGCGGACTGCAGGGACTGGGGGTCAGGGTGAAACCCTGAAGGAGGGGGTCACTCCGCCCGGGACGAAGGCATTTTTGTGCCCTCCTCACCCCGGGGGTGTCGACATTCCTCCCGACGCTGCACTCTAGGGAGCGTTGGTGGGGGGAAGGAGCAGCAGCAGCCAGGGCGGCTCCCCCAGTTTAACCGTGGAGGAAGGCGGAGAGAAGGGTGAGAGGGGCCGCGTCCCACCGCGGAAAACCCCGCGGGGCGGGGCGGGGGCGCGGCCGACAGGGGGCGCCCTTTGCGCGGCTTTAAAAGCTGCGCGGGGCGGCGCGCGGGCGGCAGTGCGGTGCGCGGAGCTGGTTGCGCCTCTCTCGCTCCTCTCGCAGCGACCCTCCGCCGGCGCGGAGCAGCTTCCTCCCCGCCCCCTCCCCCGCCCAGACATGGCCAGCGGAGGACTGCAGCTCCTGGGCTTCGTGCTGGCCTTCCTGGGCTGGATCGGCATCATCATCAGCACCGCCATGCCCCAGTGGAAGATGGCATCCTACGCGGGGGACAACATCGTCACAGCCCAGGCGCTCTACGAGGGGCTGTGGATGTCGTGCGCCATGCAGAGCACGGGGCAGATCCAGTGCAAGGTGTACGACTCGCTGCTCAAGCTGGAAAGTAAGTCGGGACTGAGGGGTGCGGTTGTTGAAGTGACCCTTATGTCGGAGGTGAGTCTGGGGGTGTCCGTTCCGTCGGGGTTGCTCCCTCCACCCCGGTGTCGCTCCGGTCCGGACTGAGGGTACCGGTCCCGTAAGGTCATGAGCACCGTGCCGGTCGTGGCGGAGCTCTTCTTAAGTGCTGGGACTGAGGGTGCCAGACCTGTTGCCTCATCATGTTCAGTACCTGTCCCGCTGGGAAGCCGGTGCCGTCGGGTCTCAATATGTCTCTCCCGTTGGAATTCCTTCGTCTGTCCGTTCGGGGTTGAAGGTGCAGGGCTCGAAATCACCCATTATCCCGTCGGTGCTCTGATGCGTGTTTTGTTGGGGCTCCCGTGTGGCATTCCCCACCGGCGATGAGAGTGGCTCCCCCGCTGACTGTCTTTCGGGGCAGTCGGGGAATATTCCGCGGCAGCAGCCTCTCTCCGAGTGGGGGGCCTCTGCGGGGCAGTACCCGGGGAGCGGGCAGGCGATGCCGTCTCGCAGCCCCCTTCCCGCACGCCGGCTGCTTGTCCTCCCCCAAAAAAGTCAGATCCTCCACGCGTGTTCGGGAAAGCGCCGTGACTGCGAACAAGAATTCTTTTGACTGTAGAAGTTCAGATAGGGATTGCTTTCGTTGGGTATGGCTTAGAAAGAAGTAAGGTGCTGAAGTGGGTCTTTTCGAAGACGGATCCTTTTCCCGTTTTGATTGTTTTGGTCTTTTGTTCTCTGGGAAAGTCGCTGTTACTCCCGTGGGGCTTTTAAGTAAAGGGCTGGCAGGTGAGCTGGACTCTATCCCAGGTAGCACTGCCTCTTGTTTTCGGTCAGACCAGTACAGCAAGGTAATCTCGAGGTCTCTTATCTTGTCCTGGGATGGCGAAGCCATCTCATGCATGCGGGAACCGCAGCCTGGTTTGCTGGGGTGTCGCTCGGGGCGGTCACGCCGAGCTGGGATCCTAGTGAGGGCTATTTCTAAAACGCTGGACCATGAAACTTATGCTGATACCCAAAGGGGTTTAAAAAAAAAAAAAATCATACTTTCTCAATATTCCTCCCCTCATCCCGAGTCCGGTAGTGTCTTGGAACACCTTCACCCATCCCTAATTATAACATAATAGTTACCACCTTGGTCACCCCTCTTTCCCGAGAGAAAGGGCAGGTTTCGCACAGACCGGGGACCATTGGAAGTATCCTCGACTTCGGTTGTCACCAATGCTTCCTGTGTGTCACGCAGTGAAGCCGGACACCACGGGCCCCACCTTCACTGCTAGCCTGTATCTGTCACTCTGGCTCCCTGGCTCCGAACACCCGTGGCCCCTGCAGGTGGTAGAGGAGCACACTACCCTGGGGACCGCAGAGCGCCCACATTAACACTAACAGGCTGCGGATAATCTGGGCTGGGCTAAACACAGTCTGGGGTGGTTTGAATAGTAATTATGTATAAGATCAGCTTCAAGCTTCTTATCTCGCTCTGGTTGTGGGGAGGGGGGAGATGCCTGCAGTGCTGATGAATCTCCAGCCACCCCCCGAGTGAGTTGCGAAAGGTAAACTTGCCTCGAGGGCTGTGTGGTTGCAGCCCATTGTGCTGTAAATGAGACCTCACTTCAGAATCAGATGCGGAGCCTGTCTTCAACAGACTCCTAAAAACCTGTCCAAGGACCTCCAGACCTGGCCCATTCATGGCTGAGCGCTGAAAAACATCTGCTTCCCTCACCTTTGTCCTGCAAACAATAAGGGCACTTCTCTTCCTGGGCTACGAGGGAGGGAGGTGTCAGGTGCCAGGGACTGAGGCTGCGCTATTAGTGGCCTTTTGTGCTCTTACGGAGCCGCTGGCCTTGCAGAGCACGCTTGCCTAAAAATTTCCGGGAAGCCTAAGAAATATGGAAGTCGCAGAGGATGTTTTCCTCATTGGGAAAATCGGGGAGGGCTTGCTAAAGGAATCGTTGGGTTTTTTTTGTACCCCATCTTGCTTAGGTTGTGCTGTTCATGCTCGAAAGCAGATCATCCCTAGGGGCATACCCCTTATGTGTTTTCCCTGACCGGTCTTCAAGGTCTTATAGCCACAAAGGCATGGGCAGGGACCAGCAGCACTGCTGGGTGGAGGTGTGAAAAAAGCCATTTATACCTTATTCAACAGCCACACCCTGGGACAGGTGCCGCTGTGCGGGAGGAGCTACATGAACTGCATTCATTTATCATGGTGAGGGTGGTACAGCCATGTGGGCAGACTGCTTGGCCATGCTTTTTTTTGTGCCAGAGCTTCACATGCCCTGAATGCTGAGGCACATGTCAGAGCCTCATGCTCTGATGGCAGAAGCTCAGATCTGTAATTACTTTGTTCCTGTAGAAAGGACTGAACCTCCTCACACCTGCAGTAATTCGTGGTTGTGGGAATACAGGAAAGCTCTGGCAGCAAGCTTTTGCGTATCTAGTAGCTATTGCAGTTCCTCTACATGTGTCAGTGTTTGGCTGCTTGGACTGGTGCTGTGTGTCAGAGATGGGGTTGGCACAAGTTGATGAGCACCGTTAGCCAACTGAGGGGCCTTCAGCTTCCTGTGTTGGCCACGCTGCTGGAGTGCACCCATGCTGGCACTTCTCCCGCAGCTGCGTTCAGCTGAGGGCTTATGTCAGTGCTCCTATTCAGGCAATAGAAAGGCTGAGTTTTGCTGGCTTACGTGAAAAGCAGTGCGTGGCCACATGCAGATATAGAGGCAACAAAAGCCACCCTTGCAACAAGGCTTTGTTGCACAGCCTCAGCATTGTTCTTGTAGCACTCCAGCATTGTCCATGGAGCTTAGTCGATATTTGTGCTCCTCAGGGGGATGGTCTCAGACAGGAGGGAGAAAGGATTCTGGTACCTGTCTCTGGAAACTTTCAACCCCTCATAACCACACTCTCTGGTTCAGAGCAGAAGTTATGGGTCCTGTCTAGGCTGTTTTAGCTGAAGATACTCATTGCCCTGCTTGGTTTTGCTGGGAGAGGTTCTGTGCTTGAGACAAGCTGAGACTCATCTACTACTTCACCAAACCTAGTACATCTACAATGAGCCTTTGTGCCCTAGCCCAGAAAATAAACAAGGGTTTGGATGCCCTCTGGGTCAAGCAGCATCTCTGAAATGTGTAATCTTCCCTCCTACATCTTTACCACCCTCTCTCAGTCTGTTCCAGGAGCTGGGGAAGAGGATGGGTTTTGGGAAGGAAGGGGTTCATGCTCAGGTTACTGTTGCTCTGTCACCATGGTGCAGGAGTTGGGAGGGTGACCAAGGGAGGGACAAAGCTACAGCATGAGGTACAAATGTGTCCAAATACTTTGTCACTTCTCCATCTTCGGATCTGGAGCAAGCAGGTAGAACCTGCTGGTATCTGTGCTTTCATGTGGGTTAAGGGTTAAGTTGCTCTGGTGTTTCTCAATCCTTGTTCCTTCCTCCTGAGAAATAATGATCAAGTGATAAAACAGGCTCACTGTGCCTTGCTCTGAGAAGGTAGAGGGCTACTTGGAATGCCACCGAGGCTGTTCCTATGCAGTGTTGTGTCTGCAAGAAGGGATGGGAGTCTGTTGCAATACACTGGCTTTATTGCTCTACCAGCAGCTCCTAAGCAGCTTTGGTAGCTAGTGTTACTATGTGTTACTAAATCTCTCGGTGAGGGAAATTCCAGACTTTGTGGGAAAACAGGCTGCCCAGGTATCCTTTGACCAGGAATCTGGGTATGGTGGTACAGTGTGCTGCTAGTCTTAACAGCAAACTTTCTCTGCTGTTTGAGTGACTTCAGGAGGGCATTGGATTTTATTTGCTTTGAGGCAGGCAGAGTACAAGGCCACTGTCACCTACTGAACTCATCTCTTTTGTACTGGACATGCAGTGAGGACTTCCCAGTGTTCACATTTTGGCAAGAAACGCCACCATGTCTGAGTCGGTCCTATCCAGATTCCTCTGTATAGTGCTTTGCATGAGCTTGGATTGGAATATTTGATGATGATGGGTATGCAAGGTCTTTGCAGGTGCTGGCAAGGAGATTGAAAGCTTCCAAGCCATTAGCAGGCTTTTAGGTCTAGTGAGAATGACTGCTGGTTTTTGGTGTTTCCATAAGTGTTTTGTTTCTGTAAGTGTTTCTCAAACAAATGAGATGTTTGCTGGTTACCATTGAAGCTGTTATTGCTCAGAACTTCATTCCCTTGCCAACTGCATAAAAAGTAACTTTGATGTACTGGCAGAGCAGAACAGCAGGGTTGTGGATCCCACTCCTTCCAGGAGATTCAACTTTCATTAAAATCCTAGTGGGAAGGCTTTGAAGGCTGTTGACTTCTCTTGGTGGCTGGTGTAACAGTTTCGTACACTACAGGGGTGCTTATATCTCCTGGGGAGCTTCCCTGGTAGAGGTTAGGGGGAGCTGCACAGTATCTGCTTCACCTGTATTCTGTCATCACTTGACTGCATGGAGGCCCATGGGAAGGGATGGAAAAGTCCATAGTTTAAATACAGAACAATACAAGTCGATGAGCATCCCTATCAGAAAACAATCTGCACACAGAGCCATTACAACAATTTTGCATTACAGATAGGCATTACAAAAACCCCATGGCATTCTCCCAACAGCTTTACTATAAAGTAGATAATATAAGCAGAATAAATAAGGAAATGTGATGACAGAAAAATAACCTCAAACATATGCTGATTTTGTTTATTAACTAAGCAGTTACCAGCAATTACTCCTGTGTCAGGTAATGATAGTTGTGGGAAGGAAAAAGTCTTATGTAGGCTTCAGATAAACTACATTATGTAGTTTGTGTTCAAACCCGCTAACAGTGTCAGAACTGTTTAAGTTTTTTAAAGTGGGTTTCATTATGTGAAACAGGTGAGAGCTGCTTGTGTAACTTTTGTGGAGTTGCACAGTATTTTGTGGCTTGCAGAATTCACATTTTATTAATAATCCTCAGTAGTTTTAAGTCTCTGTTCTTTAGTACTTGCTGCTTTCTTGCTTTTCAGGCCAGGTGTCTCATTGCTAACCAGCAATAAAAAGGTGTGTCAATAGTGGTTTATGTTGACAAAATACTGTTGCCACCTGACATCTGTTGAGTGCAAGGCTGGTTTGTCTTGCCGTGTATGGGACTTTTCCCCAAGGGCTCCTGAGACCGCTGGGCTTTCCGGCAGCCATGGTGTATGGCGTGGGAGGCTACAAGCACTGTGCTACCTGATCCTGTTGGAGACAGTTGAAGCAGCAAGGAGTGTGGGAGAAATTCTCTTAATATGATAGAAGTTGTAAAGTTAAATTGCTGTGGAGTACTTCTACTTGTTGTCAGTAGCCCATCCTGTTTAGCAGGTTAAGACAATATTCTACTTGTATCACTTGGGATTTTTAAAGCACTTGGAAAGGCCCATGTGAACAACAGAGCTATTATTAAACCAGCTTTCTCAGCCTCTGGATGTGCAGCTTCCATTGACAGCGCAGTTGTTAATGTGTACATAATAACTAATAGCTTGTATGATGATTAACTGCAGTCAGTGTACTGCACACATTGCAAAAGTGGTAGGAAGACAAAAGCCCTGTCTCCCAAAGTGAGCTATGAGCATAGGACAGCCAGGCTGGGTGGAGGGGAGGATTGGTTGGCTAATATATTCATGTCACATTAAAACTTGGAATAAAGGGACTGTCTGTTCTGCAAATGCTTCAACCTGTTTTTCTGTCCAACTGCAAGCTTTCTAAATGCTTCTGTCCTCTTCTGCCATGGAGCCATGTGTAAGGGGAGGACTGAGGACACCAGGAGATGTCCCTTCAGGGTCCACTACTGAAAGCGGCAGCCCTAGGAAAAGCTCGCAATGCTGCTTTTTGTTCAGCTGCTTCTGCAAAGCTGTTGTGGCCTGCATCCAGTTAATACATGTACATCTTGAGACTTGAGCTGGTTTCATAGCTAGGTCTTCTGAGGTCACAAACTTTTTCAAGCATCTTCCTGTATTTATCCCTTAGTACTATGTTTGAAGGTGAGAGGTCTCTCCCCACCTTTATAACTAGTTTTCTAGCTGTTTGAGATAACACTTCCTATTTTCAGCTTCATAAAAGGACTCTTTCAAAGCCCTCCTATAAAGTAATTTCTTCTGCAGCAAGGCCACCTTACTGTGGACTTAATGAAACAATTTGGTACCTCTGCAGAAAGTTTTTTTTCCTATGAAAAGTGTGAACTAGTGTTCAGCCCTTGGCTTCCCCAGAACTGCTGCTGTAAAGCACAATTTAGCCTTAAATGTATGGCAGCTGAATTGGTTGCCTGGGTGGTAATCTGTCAGCTGAAGTCTTTCTGAAAATTGACATAACTTCCATAAGCTAGAAATTATTTTTAGAGTGTAGACTCTGACACTGGAGATAAATCCATTAAAGTGCATTTGAATGATGCTGTTGTGATTTATGCTCGAGAGATAAATGGCTTTGTAAATGAGTTTGATGAATGCAGCAGATGGTTTTGATTTACACCTGGGTGGTGTGGGGCTGTCACTTTCTCCTTTGAAGGGAGAGATGACATTTAGCTAAGCTCATTGTGGGATTTTTTCCAAGAAAGCCAAGACTCTTACTGAAGTGTTTCACTTCCTATTGCTCTAATATTACCTTTTTATTGTATTCCTTTTAACTGGTTTTGTAATTATTTACAAAACAATAAGGTTGTGTGTAGAGGCAGATGTAGATATGTTTTAAAGCAGAACTAGATTCTGATAAACTGCTGTTGGTCACAAGAATTTTCCTGCACAAGCAGTGCCATGGGACAAAGTGTGGTAAAGCTGCAGATGGGTGTGCACCTCTGCTACCCTCCTGGCTGGTATCAGGTTTGATCATCTGTTCCAGGCTGGGCCAAAGAGCTGCTTGTAGCATGGGATGCGATGTGATCACCAGACCAGTACTGAGTGCTGACTGAGGAGATTGCAGGTGCTCTGTGGTGTATGTTTAAATCTTGCAGCTGCAGTTGTTGAAGCAGCTTGAAGTGCTTCACAGAGCTTCAGCAGAATGCAGTCTGCTTTGAGAGGTGAGCTCCTAATTTGGGAACAGATTCTAGTGATACTTCACTGAAACTGTATGTGTATCACTGCTACATAACCTTGTCAGGGGACACTTCCTTGGTTACAGCATGCTCCTGGGAGCTCGTACCTTTGATTAACCAGTCCTGATTGTTCCCAGATCTTAAGTCTGTATATTAAAATCCCTGGTGTTCAAACAAACCTGGTTTTCCAGGCAATAAAGCTGAGGCTTTCATTTCACTGCTATTCGGGTGTTTTGCCACCTCAGCTTTCCCAGTAATTACTTAATTTATATCATTAATTTCCTTCTGGTATCAAGAAAATATGAATTCACTCATATACATAAGGCTAGTGCATCTGTCTTCAGATGAGCCAATATAAAATCCAATCTTGGATAAAGTAACATTGAGTCTGTCTGAGAACCCAGGCAAATTCAACCCTTGCCTATAGGGGACATCACCTCCTGCTCCAATTCTTCAAAAGAACAAGAGGCTTTTAAAACATTTGAATATATTTTAGTCTAATAAGCTAAATATTTTAGGTAGCAACACCATACACACCCCTATTTTTCACATGACTGGGAAAATCCTGTTTCTATGGCAGTTGTATTTTTCTAACCTCTGGGACTTGGAGGATTTAGCATTAAAAAAATCTAAATCTGAGGTATTTGTATAAAAAACCCAAGTTTTTGGAACTGCTGAGCAATAAAGGGGCCTTGCCATCAGCTGTGGGACTATTCATATGTATGGCACTATTCATATTAAAACATGTCTAAACGGCTTTGTCAATGTAAAGCCTAAATTTGAATACTTCTTTTGATAAACAGATATGCCCTTGCAATTGGAATTCAAATGATCAAGGAACAAAAGATGTCTTGAGGGCAATTCCCAGGTCATTTCCTGCAAAAAAGCTGCATGTCGTTGTTTGCCCATGCATTTTAGAACATGCTGAAAGTCTCTGATCCTGATGCATGAGACTCTCTGGGAGCTTAAAGCTAAAGAATGTCTGTCCCTGTTGTATCCTTCATAACAGGGAGGAGAGTATTTTGACACATGATTACTGAGCCCAGTAATTTGAATTTCTATTTGTATATTGAGTTTTCTTTTATGGTAACTCAAATTCTAATGTCTTCTAGGCAGTCTGCAGGCTACTCGGGCTTTGATGGTGGCTGCAATACTCCTGGGCCTTGTTGCTGTATTTGTTGCTGTGACTGGCATGAAATGCATGAAGTGCATGGAAGATGACCAGGTGAAGAAGATGCGGATGGCTGTCTTTGGTGGTGTGATCTTCATCATTTCAGGTTGGTAATGTACAGATGAGTGCAGTGTTAAACATGCCATTTCCTAAACAGCATTTATCCTGCATAGTATATGAGAGGATGGGGAAGGGCTTGCTGTTACTGCTTGAATAGCCATTTCAGGCTGGGAATTCACTAGTGGACTTTGGCACAAGTAGCTGCTGGCTGAGGCATCAAATGGGGCTCTTGGCACTAGCGTTATGCTTTCTATATGGACTGCATGCTTTCCATCTTATTAGCAGAGCTGAGTTTGACCTGTACAACCTGCTTCAGTGAAAGGCTGTCAGCAGTCCTGCTTTTGGTGCAACAACTGTGGGTGACCTCAAATCACTTTTTAATTTCTTTCCCAATCAGTAATAAGGTAACAGCTCAGAACTTCCCAGAGTAGCAGCAGCTCAGCATCACTCCAGATGCTGGTTCTGCTGCTTGCTTATTTTTGCAGTGATTTTGATTGCTTTTTCTTTAAGTCATGACATTGTGTTCCCTTCATGTGCAGGTTTGGCAGCACTGGTGGCCACGTCGTGGTACGGCAACAGAGTGGCTCGGGCCTTTTATGACCCTTTCACACCTATCAACACCAGGTACTGACCTATTTGATATAACACTATAGCAAAGCATGGCAAATGCTCACAGGGCTTAGTTTTGAGTAGCAGCAGCTCAAAAAAAAGGAATTTCCTGAGCTAGCTGCATTGGCTTCAGACTGTGCAGGAAAGGCATTAGGACCAGATCTCATCTGTGTAGCTTCTAAGTTATGGCTTTTCTTTAAGGCAGCATCACTGCCAGAGACCCAAATGCTGTGATTTCTTTCACTTCTTGCTTAAGGCCTGGTTTGCACAGAGCTTGGCTGTCCTGCAGCTGTGCAGGGTGAGCTGACAGACTGGACTAACCCAGGGTACAAAGCTCTGGGCTTTTGATGGTCAGCTGAGTCTCAGGCTGCTCCAAACTGCTGCCTTTCAGGAAGACATTTCCATCCCAGTTTCATGTCCCTTCTTTGTGAACATGCTAATACTGTCATCCAGAGGCATTGCTTGTAGTATTCACTCTTCCTTCTTTCTCCCCCAGATTTGAGTTTGGATCAGCTCTCTTCATTGGCTGGGCAGCTGCTTCTCTGGCCATACTGGGAGGAGCCTTCCTCTGCTGCTCCTGTCCACGGAGAGAAACTTCATATCCACCTACCCGAGGCTATCCAAAAAATGCCCCCTCCACAGGGAAGGATTATGTATAATGAAACTAAGAAGAGCCACCATCACTGGTAGTGAAAAAATTTTGGAGAGGACACTACAATGCCACTGTCCTGAGCAGAGTTCAGACTCTAGGTTTTGCCTTCCTCTTCCTCCTGCAAATGTGTATATTTTTATAATCCTCTTTGCTACTGGACATAACTTCTCCTTTCTCTCCCAGCCCATGGAGGAAGGCTAGCCTAAGTTCATAGGTATTGTCACTGGAAAGATGGAACCTCCAAGCTTGGGTTAAGTTTAGTATTTGGGAGTAAAAGGGAAAATGATACTGTTTTTTTAGATGGATGTTGGTGCTTTTTTAGTTGTTTTTTAAAAAAAAAAAATAGATGGTAACAAATTCAGTCCCATATCCCATTAAGTTAGAGCCCAGTGTGGTGTGCGTAGAAATTAAAGGAACATATATACAAAGTGATGAAAGCAATAGCTTAAGGAGAAAGAAACAATTTTAGGGGAAAGACCTTACATGTAGGAATGTTTGAAGAGATCTAAAATGCTCTTGTACTGTTCTATAGGTGTCATCTTCAGCATCCTTTCTGTGCGGATTGGTATGACAAAGGGTCAGACACAATTAAATTGCTGTGACTTAAATTGAAACCCATGACTGTCCATGCATGTGCTGTTGGCAACAGAAGATGCAGTGTAAGGTGGTTTGGCTTAACTGTATGTCATCAGTCTTTCTGACAAGGTCTTGTAAGTTGGTTGTGTCTGAGCAAAAGGCTGCAGAACTGTGACTACAGAGGTTTGCAGATGCCTAAGCAGCTGCAGGTTTTTCTCATGCTGGGGAAAAAACATTGCCTTCTGTTTTCACTGGGTGTCTCTAGAGGGGCTATTGCTGTTTCTTCTTAGACACCAAGTGCTGCCAGTGATTTTTCTCCATGTTCCCACCCCAGTACCTAACGGAGCTTGAAGTTTTATCCCCTTGTGTGTGTTACAGGCCACCTTTTAATAAACTCTCCCCTCCTCCCTTAGGGGGATTTTCTTATTTGAACTTAGTTACTGATTTTATTTTGCTTTATGCAGCTAAATGTGCTAAATTAAATTGAATGCATGTCCATTCCCTGATGTTTCCCCAAGGATACCTCACATGCTGCCATTTCCTCCTGTCTTTTCTTGTAAACACTTTTAGTGATGATATGAAGGCAAATTCCAAGGAAACTAACCCAAAGATTATGGCATTTTCTTTTAATCAAAGCTCACAAAAGAGGAAGAAACTAGCATTTTAAAGATTAATGCTATCCTTGCATATTAAGTCATATCTGAGAAAAAAATGCAGCTCATCAAAGGTTCCTACCCGTTCCTCTGAAACACCCAGTCACTTTGTGTTTGACTAACACGGGCTGCAACTGGCAGGAGTTAAGTCTCCTAATTCCTAGAAGGATGGTACCACCTCTCCAGAGCTCAAGCTTGCTTTTTCTACAGAAGGAAACTGGTTGCTTCTGGTGGGGCTTTATAATTGTGTATGTGTTCAGAGGCATCAGATTTCTTGATTTCCTTCGGTCGACAGGGAGAGCCTCTGGGGCTGAGCTGTGTGCAACCATGGCATTGGTGGTTTGTATAAGCCTCGTACCTCTGTTTGACCTGACTCTGCAACATAAATCAAAGTTAGTGAAAATGCAGAGCATTTGCTTCAGGCTTGAGTTGATGTTGGCCTGTACTTGGAGCTGGGTCATGTGGCTTCCACTTCTCCATGGGGAGTTGCCTGTGCACAGCAGCTGCCTCATGAGACCTCTTAGGAGGTGGCAGCTCAGGTCACATTAAAGAGCTGCTGAAGTCTGTGCTTTTGTATTTGCATTAACCCTGAGCCAGGGAGCAGATGCTTGTATTGGGAACTTGTATAAAGTGTTTAAACAATTTCAATAAATGGACTTTTTTAAGGAAAATCAGACTGCATTACTTGATTTTGTTGTGGGTTTTTTGAGCAGAACTTGGACAATGTGCATGGAATGGAAGAGAGGGGCTTGTGCTTTTGAGAGCCTACCTGCCGTTGTGGAGCTTTAGTGGTGTGTATCTATAGCAGACATAGGTGGGGACAGATCTTGTGCAGTGAGTCAGGCAGTTGTGGCCTCTGGTAGAAGCTCACCCAGTAATCTGCTGTGATTGCAGGCCAGGAACCAGAAGGTCTGCTCCTCAGCAAAGCAAGCTGCACCCTGGGTGGAGCAGGAAGGGGCAGGGGGAAGGCAGATGGCTCCTGAGCAAGGGAGTGGGAGCTGCAGGAATGGGGAAGAGATGGGGTGTGGAGCTGAGGTGCTCTCAGGAGGGATGTTGATGTTCTGTTTCAGGAGCGCTTTTGCTCCCTAGATTGATGCAGGGTAGGAGGGTATATTCAGTCTGTGGCTATCTGCATGAGATGCTCTGCCTCAGACCCAGAAGAGACCTGCTGATCTAGGTCTCCCAAACTCTTATGTGTGATTCCTTGACATTTCTGCACCCTGGGAAGATCCATCCTCTAAAGCCTCTTTAGGAGGGTATGTGCTTCTCCCAGCTGTGACAATGAGCACAACTAGTCAGGTGTACATTTTTGCAGGCAAGGCAGAGAATGCTTCCAGTTGTGGACTGTCTCTTCTAACTCCACTGTTACCTCTCTGGGGTAGCCAGACTCTATCCCCCTTTTTTTTTTCCTGTCCTGAAAACCTTTCTTCCATTCACCAAGGCTCTTGTATTTATGCCTTTCATATTTTCAAGTACATCTGATGAGAGGCAAGCTTAAGAAAATGTTTTAAATAAAGGTCAAAGAGCTGCTGCCTCTATTCCCTCTCTCTCCATGGGCTGTTTGCTTTTTGTAATTACAAACAAAAGGAATAGACCTAATTAGACCTTGTAAAGCTGGCAGAGCAAAACAGCCAGGCATGTGGCTGGCTGAGTGAGCTTGCAGTGCCTGGAGCAGACTGGTTGCCTGGCATAGTTTGGGGTCTATGGTCATTCTTATTCCAACTTGTCAATTATTCACAGATTTCCATTGAGATTTTTTTCCCATGTTTTCATGCTCGCTCCATCTCCAATGACTTTTTCAAGTTCCACTTTTAAGTTTCCTGGGCAGAAAAGGTCCTGGGTAAAAGGGGGAAGGAAAGCAATCCCAGCTATTAAATCGTCAGTAGGGCTTCTCAGTTGCTGGCAAAAATAGGCCACTGTGGGAAACACAGACCAGTGTGAGGCCAGTGCAGAGGAAACAGCCAGAGGCTAGCTTGTTTGTTTGCTGTATTTTTAATTTGACAAAAAATCATGGCCAAACTTTCATTTGAATAGGGCTGGTGGATTGCCACCAGGCTGGTTAGAAAGCCAAGGGTGAAGTTTGAAAAATATAGTTTCATATGGCTTATGATCCTAATTCCAGTCCAGTGGTGACAAGGGCCAGCAGCATCCCACTCCCCCAGGGTTTGGGACGGCAACTTGGAGAACTGATGACCCAAGAGATGACTGTGGCCCAAACTCTCCTGTCACCCTGCTTGATAAGGAGCTTTCCAACCCTTTTTTTCCTGAGTTTCTTGCACAATCATATAATTTCTCTTGGCTGTGTTTTCTACATCCCTTTTGTCATCTCTACTGTAGGTTTAATAGAATAGTAACATGGGTTGAGAGTTGGGGGAGAGTTTCCTCACCGGATTTCAGTCCTTGCATGTGACTGACATTCCTGCTGCTAAAGCCATCTTGCAATGAAATGATGGCATTTGTCCGTACAGACAATGGGAACTTTGACTGCTTCTTGGCATCTCCTTCCACACTATATTTATTATTCACATGGTGCCAGAGCTGTGTATACTATGCAGGGAACCTCATTGTCAGTGGGAATTATATACTCATTTATACTGCTTAGATATTTCAAAGAACTGAGAGAGCTTAAGATGGTTTTGGAATAGCATCAGCCTGTTGGATGCCTTGGCTTCCCCAACTTGATAATTTTAAAACCCATCCACATTAATGTCTTTATCAGATTCAGCTTCTGATTTACACATGAGCTGCTTACAATAAATATGCCTTTGTTTTCTGTACTGCTCTGAGCACATATATAGTGTATTAAAAGCACTGAAAAATCTGACAATGGAGATCCCAGAAATAATCAGTAGAACTGGTGATAAAAAATGTTTGCAAAATATTCATACAAGCTCAGAATCTTTTTAATATAAGAAATAAAGGCATTACTGGGAGAAAGAAGCTAATGTAGTACTTCTGCTTAAAAGCAAACCCTAGAAATACCAGTAGCTTGGAGAAGATGCTCAAATATAGCAGATTTACAAATCTAGATGAGTAACCACATTGAAAAAAGCTTGAGGTTCTGTCTTGAGCATGGAACAACTCCAGGGCAGCCAGTGAATTGAGTGATGTAAAATTCTCAGTGCTTTCACAGAGGATATCTTAAAGATCTTGGCAGCTGCAGCATCTTCTTGCAAGATCTTACACTTATGTCTAGATGAAGAGTTATTCTGCAGTCAGCTCTTTGCACAGTGGCAGAGCTGCAGTCAAATCTTGCAATGCAGGACCTCTCCCATGGCCAAACAGGCCTCCCAGCAGGTAGCACCCACATGTGTCCCTATGCCCTCAGGACATAAAGCCCTGCAACATTGTTTGCCCAGCATCTTAGCAACCACCAAGTGGCAGAGTAGAGGGCTGGTGTTGTATAGGATTGCTCATCACAGACCCAGTTTATGTGCTGCAGTGGCCAGCCACAGGTTCACAACAACTGTGTGTTTCAGCCAAGGTTTTGCATCCAACTGGGCAGCTGACCTGAGCTTTCCTAATTGGCCTTTGCTTGCAACACAGTACTGCAAGGATTTCCTCACTATCCCGATTTATTAGACTTCATTCCCCCAATCCCACTGGCTCCTTAATTTGCCTGGTTGCTATTTCCCTTCTTGGACCTCAGGCTGGGACAAGGAGCTTGCTCATCTATGGCACACTGCTTTTGACCCTGTCTGCATTCCCTGCAGAAGTCCTGTGTGCTATGGCATCTGCATCACTGAGCAGAAAGGGAAAAACACTCCTTTGTTGAGCTTCATGTGCTTGATTGGAAAACATCCCAACTCCTACAGCTTTTCCAGAAAAGCCCTGCCTGGATTCCTAGCGTACTGTGTCAGGGACTTGATGTTTCTAGGGTCTACATTTCCTGCAGAAACCTGCTGGAGACACCAGGAGCCCCTAGCCATGGGAATCTGTGCATGCTTCTGCTTTGCTGCCACAGGGGCTGTAAGTAGCTGCCAGCTGATGGGTCTTGCCTGGGTTGGGGGCCAAGAACTAGGCATCCCATCCATTAGGTTTGTCTCCTAGGCATATAAACTGCCCTCTACATCTGTCCAGATCATCAGCTGGGCTCGGAAAGCATGTTTTATGTCACGAACTTGAATTTTTATGTTCAGTCTCCCATAACTAGGTATGTTTTTGAGTTCAGCTTTTGCCTTGCTCTGAAACTGGACTCTGTTCCCCTCCTGACCTTGTTCTCCACAGTTCTCCAGGTCCTCCACTTTGAGAGGACTTTTCTAAAGTCCTTGCATTGCCAGGTCCATCTTACCATACCAGACTGTTCCTGCCTGGCACAGACAGGCTGTGTTAAAAGAGCTGTTGGCAAATTCTGCCTGGGATAATGCCCAAGTCCCATTCTTACCACGATATTTTTGTACTTCACCTACCACATCACAAAATAACACACCTGTGAAAGGTACATCACTGACTCTTGTCCAGGAAAGTGAAAGATGTGACTGACATAAGACCTGCATTTTCACATAAGGGCTGAGAAGAAACCATCTCATCATAGTTAAAGAACTTTATCTGCATTCCAGCAAGGATCCCTAGGACTGAGGGGTACAAAACCAGCCTTTACTAATGCCCTATAGTTTGGAAGAGGCTTTTAATAAAAAAGGAGGGGGGGGAAAAAATCAAACAGAAGAAAAAAAAAAAGGGCAAGCAACCAAACAAATTAAAAAAAACCAAACCCAACTTAAATAAACACAAAGTCCCACGAAGTGAGGAAGACTCTATCCTGAAAGAGGTGGGGAAGGAAGAACAACATGGACGAGGTGGTGCCAAGCTTTCCTTCTTTCCTGGCTCTGAGGAAAGACCCAGCTATGTGAGAGCTGCTCGTTGCTAGTACTGGCACTCTCTCTCGCCATGGATTCAACTCCTGCTGCAGGCAAGGGCTTTAATTTTTAATCTGGGAACTGCACAGCAACGTTCAGCAGGTGGGCGGGGTGGGATGCTGGTACTCCCAACCCAACACTCCTGGCTGCCTTCAGAGCCAGCTCCCCCAGCAGGAGAGCAACAGGGGAGCCATGAAAACAAGCTCAGCCAAGGGGAAAGAAAAGCAAGAAATAGCATTCTTATTCAAGGTAAACAGCATTAACTACCCGTCTTGGGGGAGTAGAAACTCCACGGCAGTGATAGACTTTTCTGCCCACAAGCTATGGAAGGGCGGTGGAACGCTCTCCACCCTCCCCTTGTGTAACACTCCCCACACAGCAGCTGTAAACAATCATTTACCTCTGTCTGCTCCTATTTTGCTGCTTTTTGGGGGGGCCTTTCTTGTTAAATGCAGCTTCTGGAGGGGTGGCTGTACTGAGGTGTGTAGCGCAGCCTCGGCACCAGAGCTGGCAGAGCCCTGCCACATGCAACTGGAGCTGGAGTCGGTGGCCCCGGGTTGCTCCTGCGAGCAAAGTTGCCAGCTGCAGTAAGGGGGATGGGAGAGTGTGGGCTGCACTTGTTGTTTTTCCAGTGAAAAGAGCTCAACGCTTCATTTTAATTATTCTTTTTCCCAGACCTGAAACAGCATTTCTCCACACTTTGCAGTTCTCTAGAAATGGTCTGGTAAAAACATATTGGCCAAAACACATCTGTCAGTGAGCCAGGTCTGCTTGTTTACTTGACTCCAGGATTTCAAATCAGGTGCTCTAGGGAGTTATTCAAACCTTTCCTGACTTCAGTTGCTCAGAAACTGGGGACAGAAAGGGGAAGTCAATTCCTTCCTATGTGTTGTGTTGTTTTGTGTTGTTTTGTTTTGAAACGGGTGAAGATGTCCTACCACTGACCCAGACCTGTGGGTTGTCTCTTGTGGAGGTTTACTGGTCACTGGCATAGTGTAACATCACAAAAGTGTCCTTTGGGGAGTATGCATGAGGTGGATGCTCGGGTAGCACGAGGAGAAAAGTGACCATGCCCAAGCTCACAGCCCCAGTGGAAGGAGCAGGGGGACTGAGGAGTCACAAACACTCTGGTGCTGCCCTCCTTAAGGGAGGGATGTGGCCTCAGCCCAGCAAGCAGAGTCTGCACAAGAGGGAGTCTAATTTACAGTGCCCTGTAATTTGCTGATGCCATAATATGTTTAGCTTGGGGAAAAGGCTCTGTTGATGTTAACGTGTTCGCTCACATTGGAGCTGTGGTATGTTCCATCAACATGAAAAACAACACCACGCTGGGCTGTGGCTGGACCATCCTTGTGAAAATAACGGGACAGTAGCTCAGCTGAGGCTGAGATGTTGGGGCTTCCATGAAGTGAGAGCAGCCCCCTGAACTCTACAGAGCCAGGTAGGATGTGACAGCCCAGCTCATTTTTCATTGAGAACTACTGCCCAGGTTAAGTAGACTCAAAGTGTCAGCACTGGATCAAGAAATATTTCCCTAAAGCTTTTGAACTGGCCCCAAATCAGTGATGACAGAGTCAAAGAACAAAGCTCCATCCCACATCTATAATCTTTTCCCTAACCGCTGCTTTTTGAGCCCAGACAATGATGGTGAGGATATTGTTTTTAGTACCACCAATGGCAGAAGAAATAACACGAATGATCTGAAAGCACTGGCTGAGATATCAGGGTGACACACCCTGCATGGACACTGGATAGACAGACTTGCACTGAGAGCAAATAATGACTGCTCTGTGATCTCGTCCTGCTTTGGGATACGACATCGTCATAGCTCAAACATGCCTCCCTGTTTGCCTAGTAGATTTGTTACTATCAGTTGCTTACACCTATGCAGCACTTTAGCTCATGGGACTGCTCCAGGCTGCCTGCTTCATGTTTTAGGGTAAGTCTGAGGACTAAGCCCTGCAGGTAGAGAAAATGCTTGTTTGAAATTCAAGCTAACTCCAGACCAGGTATTCATCTCCACAGGACTTACATGGCTCTTTACATTTTTCTCTTCACACCTAATTTTTCATCATCCTCAGAGCAGCCTGTGGGGTCACGACAGTGCGTTCACTTTGCTTACAGATGGGCAGCAGGCAAACTAGAGCCCTGAACCATGGATCTGTAGATCCATGAGGCTTTGAACTTGAGTCTTCTGTCATCTGTGCCGGTTCTTTAACCTTCCTTGGGGGCTCCCTGTGTGTTGGTTTGGGACTGACCAGCTATGAGGAGTTATTCAGCTCTGGGTGTGGGCATAGGATAAAGATGGACCACTTTGTCCTCAAGCTGCTCTAGAAATGTGGAGGTCTCCCTTTCTCCATCCTTGCTGGCCATGTGCTCTCCCCTCCTTCATTTTGCCATTTCTGGAGCACACTGAGCTGAGTGAATAGTTTTCTGCCAGGTTTATCACATGCGTGGTCAAATCAGCAGAAGGCAGGGAGCAGGGCTGAGACCTTTCAGCTCAGAGGTGGAGGAGAAAGGCGGAGCAGTGGGGTGGGACCATGCTTTTGGCACTGGTGAGCCCCGAGGCAGAGCAGGCCAGCAAAGCTCCCAGGCTTTCTGCAGAATTTATCAGAAACTGGAACATAAAATGGGTAAGACTGTCTGGTGTTTTATGCTGCAGAGAAAAGACCAAGCTTTCCTTGCACACACCTAACGCTGCTGAAGGCATGAATTAGTCCTGACGCAGAGCAGCTCTTATCATCACAAGACCATGCTTTAATAGGAATTTCCTTACAATTTTTCCCCAGAACCAGACTCAGGCCAGCTTTGAAAGGTGATGACATCATGACCCAAGTTAGGAGCAGACGATCACGCTTCGCATGAACTTTTTTTCCAAAAAAGACAGATCAGATCAGGAGTTTCAGACTGAGTTAAAAATAAGTACAGCCATAGCAGCACTTCAGAATGTGATAGGCCATTTTTAACTTGTTTGTTACTCTAGATCACAATGAAAATACTGCAAAAGTGTAGTTTGTTTCCATCATAATCAAGCTGTCTAGCACTGAATAATAGACTAGTGGAGGCTGCCTCTTTTTATCTTGGCACACACAGAGCTTAGCAGTGTGTGTCAACACTGAGAACACTTGAATGATGGCATTGCTTTGTCTGCCTGGACCCAAAACCACAAGGGCTTTGGAGGGGATTCAAGCTGATTCGTCAAGTACCTGCTCTGAGCCAGCTTACCCCCTCCTCCTATTGGCCAACTTGCTTATCTGTGTCCTGGCTTTCAGAAGTTAGCCCTCCCTTTCCTCCTATTATTCACCTGGATAATGAAATCTGCACGCGAACTAGCAGAGGTTTCCATTGGTGCTCTGCAAACCCCAATTCTTTCAATATTATATAAATGTTATTGTTCCCCAGCCCCCCTGAACTGTGGCTTCAGTTTAGCTGTGCCAGGTGCAGTGCAAACAGCTCGGGGCTTGAAAAAATAGGTAATGTATTAAGGTTGGGACAGAACCAAATATATACACTTAAATCAACTTGTTCTTGCATGACCAAAGCACAGTAAAAGCTCTGGTGAAGTCAGCACCACTGAGTTCAGTGTCCCTAAGCCTCCACAGGGAATTGTAGCACCTGAACTCCCCTTTGGGGCACAGCTTGGCTCTTCCTACTGATTTTAAAGAGGGGATACCTACAGAAATGTTGGGACAAATAAGGTACAGAGGGCCCCAGGGCTGGCCACACTCCTATCTCGGTTTTGGTCAGTTAAGCATTTCTTACAGAAGAGCTGCAGATGACCCATGATGTGCAGGGCATGCTCTGTTCCCTTCCTGCCGGAGGGGAGATGTACAAATAAAGCAGTGCAAGTATTTCCATGAAGAGGTTTAGAGAAGGGCTTGTTTGGGGCTCCCCTGTAACATGAGTGATTTTGATTTGCATCTCCTGGACAAATGGGAGCTAAAACCAGTGATTACAACACCCCTGACTTCCCACAGGAGATTCATGCAGGACATTTGAATTTTCACTTTTTTTGCAGAACTGAAAGAAGTTCAGAGGAAATGGTGATAAAAGCTAAATAAACACTTTTCCCTCTCCTCCTGGAATTCATCTGCAAAACAAATCATAATGCAGCTAATTGAGACCAGAAATGTTCCTCTCAGAGTCTTGCCTTTTCCTCTTAAGAGCAATTGAAGTGGTTCCCTGTGGAAGGCTGTTTCTGTTAGCGTCTGTAGCAGTGTTTTTCTTCTCTGGATAGGTGGCCACACATATTCTTCAAGACCACCAGTGCACTTGTTGATGGATGTGCTGTAACGCCCAGCCTGGGATGGGACACAGCTCTGCTCCTAACACTGCTAACTCAGCACTGGCTCCCTTCCTTTCCATGCTCCTTGAAGATCCCCTGGCAGCGCAAACTCTTCTGTGTCAGATTTCTTTTCTACTGGTGGATGATTCTCACATGTGGCTTTAACTCTGGCAAAAGGCAGCAAACTCAAGCTTGTGGAGGTTGTTGTATGCTCAAACTAGAGGAGCATAGAGGGTGGGGAGGGGGGTGGCGGCAGTGTCAGCTTCCCACATGTTATCTGGTTCACCAGGGCAGGTGGGGAAGGGAGGCGCTGAGCTCCATCCAGCCCAAAACCTGTAGTATGGGTATGGATAGTTACTATAATGATGGTATCTACTTCCAGAGAAGACCAGAAGAATGTGGTAGGTGCAATCTGGGACACATTCCCACACCCGCCTCTGCATACTTACATTCATTCAGTTGAACATCCAATTAAGCTTGATGGTAGCAATTAAAAAAAACAGCAGTATCTGTTCTTACTCATCTGTGAAAACCAGTTAGTGAGATTCTGTTGAACATGATCGGTCAAATTTTAAGCTGACTTGTGAAGCTGGACTCTCAGGATAATTCTGCCTTTTGGAAACACTGTGTGCGTGTGTCAGTGCAATGTAGTACAGCCCAACACAGGCAGCCTTCCAGCAGGGTAAAGTTTAACTACTCAGCGCGGCAGAGAATGGGTATCTGTTCTAGGACCTGCAGGAGTGTTTGTGTGAGTGTGCACACGTGTAGGTGACATATGCACACTGGACTAACTTTGCAAGAATGAATGCCAGAATGTCAGAGAAGATCACAGCATCTGCTAAAAAAAAAAAAAAAAAAAGCTTTTAGCAGCATCATAAGAGTAATGAAAGCTTGGGACTGCTCCCATTTGTGGGGCAAGTTCTGTTATTTTTTATGGGATTCCCACTGAGAAAAAGGCTAGGTCCATTTGTTTGTTTTAATAACACAGGAAGGGAAGAGGTTTTCCTTTTATCCTGCTATTACAGCTACCTTTGCCATCATATCCTTTTTCTCTCCTGGCTGAGGTCTGTATTCAAACTAGCAAAGATCTTGTCTGTAGCTGCCATTCAATAAACAGTAACAGGCTACAGCCATCTTTTATCTAGATTGAATTAAACAAGCGGCAGTTGGAAGATGTAACATGTTTACCTCTCCTTATGCTTGTGGAGGATTGGGTACATTTGACCTCATTCGGAAAGGGTTCTGATGATAGAAACTCATGGCTGCAGCTGATTGAATAGAAAGCTCTTGAGTTCTGAGCTAAAATGCCCTAAATGTGGCTGATGCGCTGACAATATCAGTGGTGAGCTCCTGCTTCATTTGGGTGCTCGTGTCAGTTCTAATCCAGAAATTATTCCAATCTCTCCGGACTGTTACAATTTGAAAATGCCATCAGATTTTGCCCTGAGGCAATCCACAGCTACCAGCTCTGGACTCTCACCAGCCACCAAAACTTTGGGTAAGCCCTCTCTCATTTTGGATGAACAAGCCACTCTTGGCCTCCGTGATCCCCGTCCAGCAGAACAGTCACTCCTGAAAATGAAAGCAGGGTAATTTACTGATCTAAACTGCTCATTTCCCAACATAATATTCAATGCTGTGAGTCATGCAGAAAGACTCTTTCCTTCTCCGTTAAGGTCAGAAGCAGTTTCAGTGGGGAGTGGGCAGGGCACGCTTCCTGGTCACAGCACCTGGCTGAGCTGGCAGCACCAGTGGTGGAGTACAGGTGGAGGAAGGCTTCCTTCTTCTGCCTCTGCCACAGCTCCTTCTTGGCACTGCTCAGGGAAGTGTATTTTTTGCATCGTTAGATCTGATTATCAGTTCAGTTACATTGTGGCAAGGCAAGAATTACTCCACTGGAATCGAATACCAGAGGAGCATAAACACAATCCAAAATCAACCAGAATCTTAAAGGAGGTCAGGTGAACAAGATCCAGAGTATTGCCTGAACCTTCTTTTTTAACGACTCTTTTCGGATGCAAATAGCTCAGTATAATAAAGGTAGGTGCTGCCTAATTTGGGTGACAAATGATGGATGGCTGGGAGGCAGAGAGTTTCACCTAACTTTAGCAGTTTTGTCTCTCAGAGCAGCAACAATGATGACTTTTCTTGTTGTTTCTGTACTCAGACAAACTTTCTTTGTTCTGGCACAGTTTCTCCTCCCCTGGAATTTGCTGTCCCAACTGCCTTGCTCAGTCATGCTCAGGCTTGCTCCAACACCAGCATCTCAGAAGTCTGATGAAACCTTAATGATCCCCACTCCCCTCTTACACCTGTACCCAGCCACCCAAAGAGAAGGCACAGAGCCTTTTCCTGCAACAGTGCTGGCCCAGCAGCTCCACAGGGAACAGGAATGGAGGGCTCACACCTCCTGGAGCCAGGCCTTTGGGTTCAAGTATTGAGTGACTCAGATGTCCGGAGTGGTGGCTGACTCACCAGGAGCATGAGAGTCTTGTCCAAGTCCTGTCTTTCCTGATGAGTGTTTTCATACCCAGGCACACCTTTACCAGAGTGGAGCACAGAGAGCCACCAAGGTTAGGGCACTCCCTTGGGAGGACGTTTGCAGCCTCCAAACTGACAAAAGCAAGAATGTGAATTAAATCTTCCACCTCTCACGTGGACACCCCAACTGCCAGCAACTGCAAAGGCTGCCTTTGCTCAAGCTGACACTGTTTTCATCTTTGAGCATGCCTGGGGCAGAGGCTGAGGAAATGCTCACAAGTTGTCCCTTCGGGCATCCAACTTGAGCTGCTCCTTTGCAGGGACTCAGCTCTTGGGCACCTTGGCACAGCCTGGTGAAAGCTTGGGATCCTGCTGGGTATGTGGACACCCTTGAGCAAGGAACCATGGGATCCCAGCCCATTCCCACCAGCCAATCATCAGTCTTGGTGGCTGACTCAGCCCAGCTCTCCCATTGGACTTTACTGAGGAGCACCTCTTAAATCATGGTGTGCCTGCAGACTTAGGTGAATCAGACACTCAATGAAGGATTAGGTCTAGGATTTATGGATTTGAGTGCAAGCTTAACTTCTCCTTTCAGCTGGGGTTATGGTCTAAAGGGCAACACCAAAATGCAAAGTCTAAAGCAGCAAGATGCCTGCTGCAAGAACCCTCCTCCATTTCATTGTTGTTTATGGAGCTGGGCAGTCATTTCTTCACACAGAATCAGAGTAGTCTGAAATCTTCTGCATTATTCTTAACCCTTTCACCCTCACATAGGAAGTCCTTTTGCAATGGGTAGGATCAAACTCAAGTTAAAAAGTAGCCCTGTATGAATACAGGGAGGGAATTCTTGCTGCTGGTGTCAGAGCCATGTTGCTCAAAGGGCCAATGTGAGGCCAAGTTTTCCACATCAGACAGGAGCTGGCATCATTGGAGAGAGCAAAGTTTCACCTGGAGAGGTTGTTTCAATGCTGCCTGCGTGATGCCACTTTGAAGTTACAAGGAGGGGGAGCAGGAAAGAACCAATCATCGCCTCTGGTTAAGTCTGTATCTGTACCCTCACCTTAGCTTCTTGTTTTATTCTCGTTTGCATTTGCCCCTGTGTTTTGTGAGAGCAAAACTCAGGTTTCAGGAAGTGTCTCATTAAATTTTCCGTATTTTGAAATGGAGTGACTCACTCTTACCGAGCCAGCCCCTGTTTTGTCCTTGCTCTGTGTGCTGAACGAAGCACACAACTCACCCTGCCCCACAACTGGCCCCAGGAGTTCAGGGAGCTGGGGGTCCAGTCAGCAGCCAACGCTCATCACCTTCCCCCTCAAAAAATGTCCCTTTGTGACTTTTAGACACAAATATGAATGTACATGAAAGGGCAGTGGGTGGGGGCTCGTGCTGAATAATAAGCAGCAGCCAAACAAGTCAAACAGGTCTGTGGAAGCAATTCAAGGCAGGAGAGCCAAAAAGATCTGTAAGGTGAGATGTAATTATAATCCCTCTAAGCTGGGACATGAGGAGCCAAAGGATCCACGACACAAACATCAGCCATGCAGCCCTGTTACACCAAGGGGAATTAGGCCCCAACTAATAGCATGTTTACAACTTCACGTTTGTCCTGGCCGAGCCAGCCCCGTGATGACATAACTGTGAACACGTTGTACCTTGGCTAGGCCAAAATCTTTTTGGGTGTAAGCGAAGATGGGGAAGAGGGACACAGGAACATAGAGAATTTTTTTTTTTCCTTTCTTGTGTCCTATCCTAAAAATGTTTAACTGGAGAGCAATCTATTCAGGATTTTACCCTTGTTTTCTGTTGTGTGTCATGTGCTTTCCTGGTGTATCGATGATGAAGGGACTGCAGCGCAACAGCTCACATCAAGCAAAAGTAAATGAAGGTTCAGAGTGCAAGTCCTCAAACCTCTACTGCCCTGGTAGATAACGGAGGCCAAAAGTTACCTTGCTTTTCACCAGAAAATAGCTTATGGAAGCATCCTGTTCATTAAGTTGTCCCTCACTCTCTTTCTTTAGCTGTATGAAGTTTGCAGTCTCAGCTGCCCAGTGGCACAAAAGGAAAGGATCTTGACGCAAGTGCCCTACCAAAAACTAAAACAAAACCCTTTGCTATGACCAAAGACAAACTTTAACCTAAATGAGCAGCATCATCAGGGTGAAACAGCGAAAGCCAGTTTCAAACTGGCCAGTCACTTCAGATAAGATCTGACTTTCTACAGCTAAAAAATAAAATAAAATCAAAGGAAAGAAAAGAAAAAAGAAAGAAACTGGGGTAATGCTGAAAGCTTTCAGGCTTTATTCTTTCATCATAAGAAAGAAAAAAACCAGAGGGGCATGGTTGCCTCTTTATAAGTTGTGTTTAAGGGATAGACCCTTTTTCATTTTGAGCCAAGGGAATTTTTCCTTTTGAGTTTGAAAAAAGCAGAATCAGGGTCATGATTTTTAAAAAGCTTAAATCCCAGGCATGTTTTAGAAACAGATTCAAAAGCACATGCTCGCTGCAATTATCTATGCCTGCGGTGTTTTCGGACATGTGGACTTCAGGAAAACAATAGCCAGCCCTGTTATCAGCACAAAGGAGGATCAGTTTGGAATTACCGTACCTGTAACGTCGGCAGCCCTCAGCTCTGAGGGTTTCCATTCCCACTGTTGTTCAGCTGTGAATTTACTTACAACGTTCCTGAAATTAAAAAAAAAAAAAAGAAAAAAAAAGAAAAAAAAAAGAGAGAGAGAGAGAGAGAAAAGAAGGGCATTCCTGACTGAAGTGTGGAGCAACTGAGAGACCTGGCACCCTCTAAACTACAATTCTTAGCACAGGTCTTGCCTAAAAACAGGGGGTTGTTCTGCCAGTGGAAACTGAGGGCTTTTGAGACAGGAAAAAATCTGGGGGGGGGGGGGGCGGAGAAGGTATTTGGGCGCGGAAGTCCTCTGCCTGGATTGCAGGCCCTGCCAAAGGCTAAAGGCC